>CM053028.1:366573597-366608524 GCA_028564925.1 Lithobates sylvaticus
CAATCTCTTGGGACAAAAAAAAAAATATTAATGGGCTCAACATTGCTCTCATCAAATAGCTTGGGGTGTCTACTTTCCAAAATGGGGTCATTTGGGGGGGGGGTTTGAACTGTCCTGGCATTTTATGCACAACATTTAGAAGCCTATGTCACACGTCACCCACTCTTCTAACCACTTGTAGACAAAGCCCTTTCTGACACTTTTTGTTTACATGAAAACATATTTTTTTTTTGCAAGAAAATTACGTTGAACCCCCAAACACTATATATAATGTTAAAGCAAAGGCCCTACAGATTAAAATGGTGGGTGTTGCATTTTTTTTTTTCCACACAGTATTTGCGCAGCGATTTTTCAAACGCATTTTTTGTGGAAAAAATACACTTTTTTTTATTTTAATGCACTAAAACACACTATATTGCTCAAATTTTTGATGAAATAAAAAATATGATCTTAGGCCGAGTACATGGATACCAAACACGACATGCTTTAAAAATTGCGCACAAACACGCAGTGGCGACAAACTACATACATTTTTTAAAAGCCTTTAAAAGCCTTTACATGATACCACATTAGATTCACGGAGGAGGTCTACTGCTAAAATTACTGCCCTCGATCTGACCTTCGCGGTGATACCTCACATGCATGGTGCAATTGCTGTTTACATATGACGCCAGACCAACGCTTGTGTACGCCTTTGCGCAAGAGAAGGGGGGGCAGGGGTGCTTTTTTTTTTTTTTTTTTTTTTTTTTTTTATTTATTTAGCTTTTTTATTTTATTTTTTAAACTGTTGCTTCCATTTTTTTTATTTGTTATGATTTTTATTGTTATCTCAGGGAATGTAAATATCCCTATGATAGCAATAGGCAGTGACAGGTACTCTTTTTTTGAAAAAATTGGGGTCTATTAGACCCTAGATCTTTCCTCTGCCCTCAAAGCATCTGACCACACCAAGATTGGTGTGATAAAATGCTTTCCCAATTTCCCAATGGCGCGGTTTATATCCGGGAGGGGGGACATTCCCTCCCACTGCTTGTAAAAGCAGTCTAGAGGCTAATTACCCGCTAGAATTGCTTTTACATGAAAGCCGATCACTGGCTGAAAAGAATGATACCAAGATGATACCTAAACCTGCAGGCATCATTCTGGTATAACCATTCAAAGTCCAGCAACATACTGGACATATATTGTAATCTTTTTTTTTTCATGCAGCCTCTTGGCTGAACGAAAAAAAGAGATTGATTGGTGGGTATGCCCACCATTAGAATACCTCCCTTCATCCACCCACTTCTAATGATGGGCATACATGCACCATTTATATATGCCGATGCATGGGGGCATCCTCCCGCAAAAGTTATGCCGTGTACACACGGTCGGAATTTCGACCGTATGTACGTGGCATTAGGAGCCAATCGCTCCTCCCCCCCCCTGCTGCCCCCATGCTTCGGCATATATGCTCTTTTTTTTTAACTGTGGTGGTGAAATCACCTCCTACAGTGTTGGAGTCGCGTCTTTATGTATCGTGGGAGCAAACGCTGTTGCTGTCAAGATAAATAAATCCGCGTTGCAACTGAATGGCGCACCTGAAAACAAAAAAAATGCTTAACACTAAAACACAGTAAACAAAATTACATACCTGAAAAGCAAGCATGATAAAACATGATAAAACATAATAAAACATTGCAGAATAGAATGGAGTAAAAAAAGAGCAACAATAGAGAGAGAATAGAGTGAGAGAGAGAACAATAAAACGACAACTATTTTTTTTTTTTTTTTTTTTTTTGAGATTCACAGGTAAAAAAAAAGCTCCTGACTGAAGCGACTGAATCAAAACGCTACCACAAAAAAACTGTTAGCGATCGCAGGGATCAGGCCTGACTCTGCGAACGCTGCAGTTATGTGTGCTTAGTGTTTTGTAAGTGACAGTGATCGATCGATACTGCACTTGGGTGGGCTGGGCTGGGCGGAGGGGGAAAACGCAGGTGCTAGCAGGTATCTGGGCTGATCCCGCTAACAATGCGGTTTTTTTTGGAACCCTAAACTGCTGGGACGCTAGTATAGATCTGATCAGATCAGATATTGATCTGTTCAGATACTGTGCCACTAAGGGAGGTGTATGCTTTGTGCGTGGGTGTTTGCGGTACTGGCACTAACCTGGGGCGACGCAGACCTTATTTGACCCTAAAACCTAATTGATATCACCCGCCGGGCGATCAGGGGTTTAAACCGTTATTGGGTAATAAATGGCGGGTGCCCTGACAGTATAAAAAACAAGCTAACTAACCAGCGTCACCCGTAACAGTAATACAAAAAAAAAACTGGTTACCTAGCGACACTAATGCAGCGATCAGAAAAACGATCGCTTAGTGACACTGGCAAAAGGGGGTGAAAGGGTTAACTAGGGGCAATCAGGGGGTTAAACCTTTATTAGGTAATATATGGGGGTACCTGACGCTATATAAAAACCTGACGGGGAACCTAAATAACGAAATAACTAACTGGCTAACCAGCGTCACCAGTGACAGTTATACAGTGATCACTGGTGAAAGGGTTAACTCTAGGGGCAATCAGGGGGTTAAAACCTTTATTTAGGTTGTAATATGGGGGTACCTGACCTATAAACCTATTTATGAACCTATATAAACATGGCGGTTACCTAAAAAAAAAAAAATGGTTACCTAGCGACACTAATGCAGCGATCAGAAAAACGATCGCTTAGTGACACTGGCAAAAGGGGGTGAAAGGGTTAACTAGGGGCAATCAGGGGGTTAAAACCTTTATTAGGTAATATATGGGGGTACCTGACGCTATATAAAAACCTGACGGGGAACCTAAATAACGAAATAACTAACTGGCTAACCAGCGTCACCAGTGACAGTTATACAGTGATCACTGGTGAAAGGGTTAACTCTAGGGGCAATCAAGGGGTTTAAAACCTTTATTTAGGTTGTAATATGGGGGTACCTGACCTATAAAACTATTTATGAACCTATATAAACATGGCGGTTACCTAAAAAAAAAAAAAATGGTTACCTAGCGACAGCAGTGACACTAATACAGCGATCAGAAAAACGATCGCTTAGTGACACTGGCAAAAGGGGGTGAAAGGGTTACCTGGGGGGCAATCAAGGGGTTAAACCTTTATTAGGGGGGGGTAGGGGGCTACCTTGGACCTAAAACTAACTGCCCTGACAGTTATTACAGTCACACTGACACTAAATGCAGTGATCAGTAAAAAAATGATCACTGCAATTAGTGACACTGTGACTGGGGGGGGAGGGGGTGATCTGGGGGGTGATCAGGGGGTGACAGGGGGGTGGAATATGTGCCTAACTGTACTGGTGTCAGTGTACTGTTGTGCACTAACCTTTACATGTTCACCGCTCGGCGTCTCCGGTCACATAGACCGGCGCACCGAGCGTGACATCACTTCCGCCTTCCTGTCTATACAATAGACAGGAAGGGGAAGCTTTTCATTGGCCAGGAGCGATCGCGAGGGGGTGGCCAGAAACCACTGGCCGTCCCCTCGTCCCGGATCGCTCCTGACACGATCCCGACCGTCCCCGCCGGCGGAGGGGGGGTCCGATCGGACCCCCCAACCGCCTGAAGAATGTCACGTACAGGTACGTGATTCTGCCTGTACGTGCCATTCTGTTGACGTATATATACATGGGGCGGTCGGGAAGTGGTTAAAAGCACTCGTGGCTAATGAATTGATGGCTCCTGTAACACAGAGAACTGTCATTCATTAATAAAAAACAAAAAAAAAAAAGCATGGGGGTCCCCCCCCAAATTCAATAACCAGGCCCTTCAGGTCTGGGATGGATATTAAGGGGAACCCCAGCCAAAAAAAAATGGCGTAGGGTCCCCCCTCAAAATCCATACCAGACCCTTGAGGTCTGGGAGGGATTTTAAGGGGAACCCTAGCCAAAAAAAAATGGCGTGGGGTCCCCCTCAAAATCCATACCAGACCCTTGGAGGGCACCTGGTGACCCCGCCCCCTCTGACGCACGGGGACGTCATGGGGAATTCCCTATGCCTTTCCCCATGATGTCAGAGGGGGGCGGGGTCACCAGGTGCCCTCCGTTATAAAAGACCTGTCAGGCGGAGCGGAGCCTCACACAGCGGGAGCCTCCCATTGCGCGGAGCGGCCCAAGAAGAGACACCGACGCCGACGAAAGAAGATGCCGGACGAGAAGGACGAGAAGACCAGCGCAAGAAGAAGCGGATCGGAGAAAGAAGAAGATGGAAGAAGATGGAAGAAGATGACGGAAGGAGAAGATGAAGAAACCGAAGGATGAAGAAAGAAGAAAGAAGATTTTAATAAAGGAATTGTCAAAGACCGTCTCCTGTCATTTTTAAACATTTTTGACACTTTTTTGGTGAAATGGTAGGGGTACTTTTGTACCCCCTTACCATTTCACACAGGGGGGCGGGCGGGATCTGGGGGTCCCCTTGTTAAAGGGGGCTTCCAGATTCCGATAAGCCCCCGCCCGCAGACCCCTACAACCAATGGCCAGGGTTGTGGGGAAGACGCCCTTGTCCTCATCAACATGGGGACAAGGTGCTTTGGGGGGGACCCCAAAGCATCCTCCCAATGTTGAGGGCATGTGGCCTGGTACGGTTCAGGCGGGAGGGGGGGCCGCTCTCGTCCCCCCCTCTTTTCCTGCGGCCTGCCAGGTTGCGTGCTCGGATAAGGGTCTGGTATGGATTTTGAGGGGGACCCCATGCCATTTTTTTTGGCTAGGGTTCCCCTTAAAATCCATCCCAGACCTCAAGGGCCTGGTATGGAATTTTGGGGGGACCCCCACGCTTTTTTTTTCATTTTTTTTATTTTTTATCAATGACTTTTTTTTTATGAATGACTTTCAGTTTCAATGAATGACTGTTCTCTGTATTACGGGAGCCGTCAATACACATTAGCCGCGAGTGATTTTAAATAGCTTTTTTACTTGCAAAAATTACACTTTTTGCAGAGACAGTTCTAAACACTGGAAACATGCGCCCCTTTACAGGCATACTATAGACACCCCCCAGGTACGAAATTTAAAGGAATATTACACTTTTATTGTTTCAATTTAAGCATTATTAAAATCACTGCTCCTGAAAAAACGGCAGTTTTAAAAAAAAAAAATTTGCATTGATACATGTCCCCTGGGGCAGGACCCAGGTCCCCAAACACTTTTTATGACATTAACATGCATATTAGCCTTTACAATTAGCACTTTTAATTTCGAGCGTTCGCATCCATTAAAACTAATAGGGTACTAAAGCTCGCACGGACTTTAGGTCCGTTCGCGGGTTCTGGTGCGAGCCGAACGGGGGGGTGTTCGGCTCATCCCTAGTCTCCAGACCTAAACCCTATTGAGTATCTGTGGGGCATCCTCAAACGGAAGGTGCAGGTGCGCAAGGTCTCTAACATCCACCAGCTGTGTGATGTCATCATGGAGGAGTGATATATTGACACTTTGGGTCCAATTGGGACATTTTCACTTAGGGGTGTACTCACTTTTGTTGCCAGCGGTTTAGACATTAATGGCTGTGTGTTGAGTTATTGCAGCTGGGTGTCCGTTCTTTCGTACACGTGGAAGGCATCTGTGTACCCCGTGGCTCTGTCACACAGCTTGTACAATTTCACCTCATATGGCCCTTTTACTGGGGATGAACTGATGCCCAGCCTACCAGTGAAGTGGACAAGCCACACCAATAAACAACTGGGAAAATTTCTCGGCGAACAAAATTAAGTAGTGGTTGAATTTTATAGGATATTTTTGGGGAGGGCACTGGGTGTTATCACTGAAAGGGAGGAACCGCATGATGATAAAATAACGGCGACAGAAGCCTAGTAAACCGCTAGTAAAAGAGCTGGAAAAAGAAAGCGGAGGCCCGGCAAGAAGACACAGAAGAGTGGGACAAGACCCCCGAAGTCGGAACAAGACCCACAGACGACGGCGGCGATGAAGGAGAAAGCCGGGCTCCTCCGCTAGTAAAAGAGCTAGCAGAAGATAGCGGAGGAGTCCGGCGAGAAGACCCCCCAAGACGGAAGAAGACCCCCGGAGCTGTGCAATAAAGTATTAAAAAAAATTGTGTTGTTTTTTTATTTACACTTTTTTCCCTTAGGGGAATGGGTAGGGGTACATCGTACCCCATACTCATTCACATAGGGTGGGGGGGCCAGGATCTTGGGCCCCTTATTAAAGGGGGCTCCCGGATTCCGATAAGCCCCCAGCCCGCAGATCCCGACAACCAACGGCCAGGGTTGTCGGGAAGAGGCCCTTGTCCTCATCAACACGGGGACAAGGTGCTTTGGCGTGGGGGCCGCAGGGCCCCCATTTCCCCAGGGCACCCCCCATGTTGAGGGCACGTGGCCTGGTACGGCTCAGGAGGGGGGGCGCTTGCTCGTCCCCACCCCTTTCCTGACCGGCTGGGCTGCGTGCTCGGATAAGGGTCTGATTTGGATTTGGGGGAACCCCCACGCCGTTTTTTCGGCGTAGGGATGCCCCTTTAAATACCAGGTGATGGGGATAGCAAGGTGTCAATGTCGCCGATCGAGGCGGCAGCGATGACTTCCTTCGCTAGTCCCGTCTACCTGGAGTCACGTTTAAAATGAACGGACTTTGAGACGTGTGTCGGCAAGTCCGTTCATTTCAAAAGTCCCGCGGACTAGCACACAGATGGCGGGATTGTCAATTTTAAGTCAAAACTTCAAACTAAGTCAAAACTGAGCCCCACACACGGTCGGAATGTCCGGCGGACTCTAGTCCGGCGGACAATCCCGCCGGAAAGTCCGATCGTGTGTACGTGGCATAACTCATATTTTTTCTTTTTTTTGCCCCATATTTAATATGAGGCCCAAAAAGATCTTGAATTCCTCCACCGTTAATGGTTTTCATTCATAGGGATAGGCATAACTTGAATTTGAGTTGTTGGATATAAATTGTCAGGCATAAAGGGTGCATTGATCCACAATTAAATGTAATAAATGGTGAAAAATACATTTAAAAAATCAATGGGTGCACAATTTTCCATGTTGGCCTGGACACCTGGCTGTCCAGTAAAAGGGGGGATACGAGCTGTTCCTGAGTTAGGGGGAAACTATACAGGGTTTTCAAGTGCATATGGAAGGCTGTCATGGACCCTAACCATTTGTGGCTGACCACTAGTACTTGGCCTTTCATGCAGAAGTACTGCGCTACTGATGGTTGCCACTGCACTACTAGTGGTTGCCTGCTCCTCGCCAAATTGCCTTCATTTGGTGGGCACACTTTCTTCCTCCTCTGATTCAGTTACAGACCCACTACTTAACACCGGTTCATTTTCCAAATCAGAATCAGACACAGAGAGCTCACTGCTGCTCTCGTCAGTCACACTGAAGATTTGGTATGCCTCCTCGCTGGTAAAGAATTTTTTAGACATAGTGTATGCTGGCTGTGGGGACACACTGCTGTGATGGGGATACTGGAACAGATGAGGCTGCACTGAGATGCGCTATTGAGGCTGCACTGATGGGCACTGATGAGACTGCATTGATTAGCACTGATGAGGCTGCACTGATGGGTGCGGATGAGACTGTTCTGATGGGTGCTGTTGAGGCTGCATGGATGGGTGTTAATGAGGATGCACTAATGGGAGCTGATCAGGCTGAACTGATGGGCACTAATCAGGCTGCACTAATGGGCACTGATCTGCACTGATGAGGTTGCACTGATCTGCACTAATAAGGCTGCACTGATGTGCACTAATGCACTGCACTGATGGGGCTGCACTGATGAGGCGGCACTGATAAACTACACTGATTTGCACTGATGAGGCAGCACTAATGGGCGCTGATGAGGCTCCACTGATGGGGTGGCACTGATGGGCACTGATAATCTACACTGATGTGCACTGATGAGGAGGCTCTGATGGGCATGAATGAGGCTCCACTAATGGGACGGCACTGATGGGCACTGATAAGCTGCTTTGATGTGCACTGATGAGGTGGCGCTGTCAAACCCTGTCAAACCCCTTATGACCTGTCAAACCCCTAATGACCCTTTTTTATTTACATTGTGGTTGCTTGTGATTGGACACAGTGATCATGATGTAAATGACCGCTGTGATTGGCCCTTTACCCCGATCTGTGATGTGCTTTCTGCTTTGCCAGCAATAGTACACATAGCTGCAGGGAGGAGGAGAGAGCTGTGCGGGCTGTGCTCTCCACTGTTATACAAGCTGCGCACTCACTATTTTACATTTTAGCAAAGTGTAATTTCTTCAGTGTTGTCACATGGAAAGATATAATAAATTATTTTCAAAAATGTGAGGGGTGTACTCACTTTTGTGAGATACTGTATATACTTTCTTCAATCCACAATGACACCTCTGTGAAAATCCACAGAAGGAATGGCCCAGTCCAGAGAATGTGTACATGAGTACAATATGTTCATGGGGGTAGTCAATTTTAACGATCAGATGATCCAGCCCTATCTTGCAACAAGAAGAACCCATCAATGGTACAAGAAAGTCTGCATTTATCTCTTCAATTTGGCAATTGTAATTCTTATGTTATCTACTGTCAGATATCAGGAGGAAATCGTCACTGCCCTTGTGTACCAGGAAGGCCCACCAGAACGCATTTGCTCAGATGCAGTGACCAGACTCCACAAATGCCATTTTCCAGATAAAGTCCCTCTATTACATACCTGATAGTAGAGCCCAATATGCAGAGGAAGGCCTCTCTTACACCTCTGACTCGAGGACCCCTGATAGATTAGACAGGCGGCACAGGAGTGAAGAGTGGCACAAGTGCCTGGCAGGATCGCTGGTGGAGGAGCTGGCTTGGAACTTCTGATGGCACCGTGGAGGACCACTAACAAGTAGGGAGACCAGGAACAGCAGGCAGGCTGAAGACTGGAACAGGCTGGTAATAGAATGCCACAGACCAGAAGATTGACACAGCAGCTAGCGAAGTGGGTGTTCCGTAGGTTAGGAACACAAGCAGGTGTAGGCAGATCAGAAACAGATGCGGAGGCTGGAGCGAAGTCAAGGTGCAGGCCTGGGCAGTAGCAAGCGGGCAGCGAGGTAACCAGGGGAATACGCAGAAGCAGCGTCAGAGACAATCCGGGGTTGAATGCAGGCGGATAGCAGGAGTAGTCAGGAACAAGCCGAGTTAGCAACTGGAACAGGTTCAGGGTAAACAGCTAGCAGAAATCACAGGGAACGATGTAGACCAGACAGCATTGATCCTGGGTACTGGCCCTGCGTAAATACTCAATTTGGCTCCAAGAACTATCACAAGGTGCGCGTGAGTGCGCACATCCATTCGCATCCCGGACTCCATTTGCGCGCATTCGTATGCGCATTGGCGCACGCAAGCGCGCCCGGACCTGTGTGGCTTTCTTCACTGGGATGTGGAGCACAGGGATTCTTCTGTGGCCAGCCATCTTACCCTTCCTGACACCCTCCTAGAGAAACAGGCCAAAAATAAAAAAAAAATGTTAGGCATGCTTCAGAGGGATAGTTAGACAAGACATGATTTATTATTGTCCCCGGTGTCCTTCCCAACCAGGCCTATTCATAGGAGACTGCTTTCACCATTACCATTCTTCTATGCAATCCTAATGAAGTATGGTGAATGTAACTTCCTGCTATTTCGATTTGCCTTCACACTTATCATGGCTCTGCCTGCTCCTGAACTAACCATGCCTCTGCTTGCCCCCTGAACGGACCCTGGTCTGTTTATCGATGAGTCTTTTGCCTGCCCCTAGATTGTTTATCAACCGCGTTTCCCCCTTCCACCTGAGCTGACCTCGGCCTGTTAACTGACCACGTTTTTTGCCTGCCGCTTGGACTGATCTTTTGCCCTGCTACTGTAGTAGTGGGATTCAAGATAACACTTGTAGTTTTTCCAAGTGAAGAAAACTAAGTTTTTGGTTTTCTCTGAGTTTAGTAATTCCTGGATTAGGCTCTCGAGGCTGAAGGCTTCAAAGAGGTTTGGGTGGGAAGGAGCCTCTACCTCTGTGCCCAGGTCTTACTGACTGCCTGTTTATGGACCATGTTCCTGCCCACTGCCAGGACTAATACTTTGACTGTGATGATCATGTCCATGCCTGTTGCCTGGACAATTCCTGTGGCTGTTGCTGATCACATCTCAGCCTGCTGCCTGGACCAATGCTTTGGCTGTGCCGACAATATCTCTGCCTGCTGCCTGTACTGACCCTGGACTGTTTATAGACAATATTCTTGTCTGCTGCTTGGATGATTCCTTTCACTGTCACTAACCTTGTCCCTGCCTGCTGCCTGGATCAATGCTCTCCTCTGTGGACAACTGCACTACTAAAACCACAGGTAATCTTTTGTTTTAACCTTTGCTCAGCAGAATGTGTTTGTGGGGTTTAATTATTGGTATGCCTATGCTGTGTGTTAGAAATATCTTATAAATTGACAACTGTAATAAAAAAAAAATATATATATATATGTTTTCATTTTCTTTCCACATTTTTCAAAAACTTGTGGAAAAAAATGAACACATTGGGGTGTTTGCTTTCCAAAATGTGGTCATTTTGTGGGTAATTTCATTGTCCTAGTGCTCCAGGGCCTTCAAAAATGTTATAGGTAGTCAGGAAATTAGTAATGTATGCCTCTAGAACACCTGAAGGTACTTGGATGTTGGGCCTCTGTATGTGGCCAGGCTGTAGAAAAGTCTTACACATGTGGTATCACCATACTCAGGAGGAGGAGTAGCATAGTGTATTTTGGGGTGTCATTCTTGGTATGTACATGCTGTGTGTTAGAAATGTCTTATAAATTTACAACTTTGTGTAAAAAATATATATATATTTTTCATTTTCTTTTCACTATTTCCAAACACTTTTCCAAACACATTCAAAAGAATCATTATGCCTCACAGAAAATACATTGGGGCCCAATGGGCCTGTGTAAACGAAATACTTTAAAATTAACACACCTTTTGTTTACTACAGCAATGCGGGGTACTGCATCATGTATGTACCTCACATAGATTTAATTGTCCCGACGTTTGTATAGTGACATTGGTTTTAGTGGTTGGTGATGGGACATAAATTGTGATATACTGTGCTGTCTATGAGTTACTATACTCATTTTTTTACTGTTACCTTCTTTACCTCAATTGGACTTTGGCGGTCAATGGAGAATAACCCTGTCTGTCCCCTCAAATTGACTTTGGCGGTCAATGGAAAATAAACCCTGTCTGTCCGGACAGATAATCAGACACCATACACCGTATGAGGTTTGCAAAAAGATGCCTTTACTTCCGTTTCACAGAGCATATACAATACAAACAAGGGGGAAGAACGCAATTGAACAACCAATCACATTAAAGCATTTAAGCATTCTGTTATACAATTCAATATTGATCTGCAAGATTCATAATATTTCTTCTTTCGGACTCAACATAATATTTACTCTAAAAATGTCTCACGCAATATATGTGCTTGATAAGATTCTCAGTATGTTTTAATAATATAGCATACTTGTTATGGGAAGCAGACCCGTTACTAGAAGCCATGAGAACTAAAACTTGTTATGGAAATGTGTGAGTGTGAGATAAACAGAATTTACAGTGAGTTTCTACAGAAAAACAGAAAAACATCTTTGTTACAATACAATTAAATCTTGAAGGGTAACTCTACACTTCCCACGTTTCCTTACAATCCCTCCTTTGATCATAGGAGACTTTAAGAAGTCTCCGCTGATCACTCATTGTACCACCTATATCCTGCCTTGAACATGGTCATGGCTGTTTCAGACTTATCAACTAGGTTCTTTGATTTTGCTACTTTACTTATCAGGTAGAACACCAATTTGATTGTCACATAAACTGCCAGAGCTAAAATAAGTAATCTTGAAGAGTATCATTCCCGCTTTCTTAAAGAAATTCATAATGTTTTCACAAATAGAACCGAACCATCCTCCTACACCTGAAAAGGGATTCCATGAGTGCATTAACATCCCAAATCCATCTACCTTTGTGAGGGCATTGTATACGCCCACCCCACCGAAGGATGCAAAAATTTTGTCCCACCAAGTGGTTAATTCCCTCTTGTGTCTGCCAAATTCAAGGTGACCGTGGGCAGGTTTCATGGACACAAGTGTGTCTGACCCTTTGGTCCCCATTAGAGGGATCATTTCCACAATAGTACACCAACCTGAAGTTTTTTCTGTCCATAGGGTAAGGGACGGTGGTATGGCACCATAGTCCACAACAGACCATCCATCCGTGGGGAACATGAGGGGCTTGAACCACTTTGGGGGGGCTAAGTTTTGACCTTAATCCCACTAAACACATCCAATCCCCCAAAGAGGGAATCTCCATCTCCACCTTGCCTTGCCTTATCCAGGGGCTGTCCATGTGTGTGCTATTTATCCATTCAGTAACCCGTGGATTGTTGGATCCCCTTACACATTTACATATGTCATATAGGGACCTGTTACCTATCCTTTCATCAGGGTCCAGGATATTAAAAGTAGCTAACCCGTGGGAGTGGTGTTTATAACAGGGACTTCCTGGGTGGTATTTAGTAACTGCTCTAGGGTGATAGGCCTTCCAACCATAGGGACTAAATGTCGGCCTGTGGATAAGTATGACTCCTTTCCATGTATGTTGCTCTGGCATTCACTACAACAGTAAGCTCCCCCATCCCGCACGAGGAGTTTAGCCAACACCCAAAAAAAAAATAAGAGTAAGAACACAGTGATGGTCATTTCAATTGAAAAAAGAAAGACTGTCCAGGTGGTGCATCTTCTTGGCTCACGGGGAAAGTCTATGGTAAGAATGGTTTGTGGGTTTTGTGAGAGGGGGCATGGGACAGTAATGGCTGAGTCTCTTCTTGTGGGGCTCCTCCATTTCCTTCCCTGTCTCCTTTATTTGTGGGCTCTTCTTCAACCTTAATGCATGGATCCATTGCAGGCTTTGATCCGTCAGTATTGCTGTCCTGGAGACATTGAGGACTTCAAATGGACCTTGGAAGACAGGGGCCTGGATATTAAAAGTAGCTAACCCGTGGGAGTGGTGTTTATAACAGGGACTTCCTGGGTGGTATTTAGTAACTGCTCTAGGGTGATAGGCCTTCCAACCATAGGGACTAAATGTCGGCCTGTGGATAAGTATGACTCCTTTCCATGTATGTTGCTCTGGCATTCACTACAACAGTAAGCTCCCCCATCCCGCACGAGGAGTTTAGCCAACACCCAAAAAAAAAATAAGAGTAAGAACACAGTGATGGTCATTTCAATTGAAAAAAGAAAGACTGTCCAGGTGGTGCATCTTCTTGGCTCACGGGGAAAGTCTATGGTAAGAATGGTTTGGGGGTTTTGTGAGAGGGGGCATGGGACAGTAGTGGCTGAGTCTCTTCTTGTGGGGCTCCTCCATTTCCTTCCCTGTCTCCTTTATTTGTGGGCTCTTCTTCAACCTTAATGCATGGATCCATTGCAGGCTTTGATCCGTCAGTATTGCTGTCCTGGAGACATTGAGGACTTCAAATGGACCTTGGAAGACGGGGGGCCTGGTTGTTTGCGGACTGCAAGTTGTTTGATCAGTACTTTATCCCCCGGGACGAAAGGATGTGTCGGTTCTGTGGAAAGAGGAAGAAAGGTGACAGCAACCTTGTCATAAGTTTCAGCAGGGCTACTTACCAGATATTTCACGTACTCTTCCTGTAAGGAATATAAGTTAGATTCCTAGCCTATCTAATAAAGGGGGACAGTCCTTTCCTAGCATGGGGGCTTCTTTCTTTCTTTAATGTTTCTATTCATTCTCTGCGGTCTCTCCTGTTACGGGAATAACTTCCGGCCATGAGGGAAAATGGCAAAATGGAGTATTATTACGCAAAGATATTTGATATTACCTTTCTGTTTGGGCATGTGTGTCAAATCAATCTGTAAGTCTTTTAATGGGCCTATGTGTCCCTGAACATTATTCTGGACACAAGTTAAGCAAGTTGCTGTAGGGGTTTCTTACCAAAGGAGCTACTGTTTCTGGAATACCTATGATCCCCTCCTTGTTTGACCACAAGCCGTCCGGGTTGTGTGTCAAACCATGTGACTCCCAACAGGTAATGTCAGACAATTCTTCTGGCTCGGGCTGGGAAACTTGGGGACGAAAAATCTGTAGAAAACAATTGGAGGGTTGATTCCCACTTCTGAGGATTGTCTCCTCAGCAGCAATTTTGGTTGCTCTGACCCTTAAGTTGTTTCCCTTTGTAATATCAGATTTGTCATAGGAATGACCTATTACTTTTATGACATTAATAAAAAAAAAATTTATTTTATTTATTTATTTTTTTGAGGGTAAATGGAGTGCACTTAATAAATCCCCAACCAGACTTGATTTGAGATTTGCTTATTATCCGCTGTCTTGTACCCGCGGGCCCAAAATACCCCAAAAGTGTATCTATTGTCAGTGTAAATGTTTACTTTTTGACTTTTTGTCCTTTGAATAATTGACAGGCATGTGTCATAGCATAGAGCTTTGCCTTTTGGGCTGCAGTCGTTGATGTTTTGTAAAAGGTGTACCACAGTATGTGTTGTGTAGAATGTAGTATCAGTTCCTCAAGTGATTTTGGATGTTTCTTTTACTGTCATGTTTACTGCCACAGGCAGTAACAGCTTGTAGGCAAGCTGGCAGTCCTTGTATCTGAACGGGGAGTTTTTTGGATAGATAAGCCACGGGTCAGTAGTGGGTGCCATGCGCTTGGGCCAGTACGGCAGCCAGCGCAGGGCCCCTGACTATACAGTATACAGTACAGTACACAAAGGATTTCTTATGATCTGGTAAACCCAGTGCTGGAGCACCGGCCAAAGACTGTAATAAGGTACGTGTTATTTCCTCAGTGTAACACCTGCTTGGGGGCAGTGGCTGCAGTAGAGGGGTGCAAGGATTGAATCATAAAAAGAACAATCTGGGATCCACTGCCTGCAGTAGACAATAGAGCCAAGAAAAGAAAGGAGCGCTGCCTTATCTTTATGTGGGCCGAGACAGGTCAGAGTCTTGACTCTTTCAGGGGACACTTGCTTGGTCCCGCCTGAGATAATACATCCTAGGTATTCCACCCTCTCCCCGCACCACTGGATCTCTTTTGCGAGACACCAAGTGACCCTTAAGAGATAAGTGAGTCATCAGGCTTTCAGAGTCTTCTGCACACTGTGCCCCGCTCTCACTACATAACAGTAGGTCATCTACATATTGCAGGAGTACTGATCCCTGTGGGAGCACCCAGTCATCCAGGGTTAGTTTTAACTCCATGGAAAATGCTGCAGGACTGTCTACAAAGCCTTGAGGAAGACGGGTCCAAGTCAATTGGCCCGTGCCCCAGGTAAAGGCAAAGATCCTTTGGAAATCCTTGTGAACATCAATGCTAAAGAAAGCATTGAAAGTCTAGTACCCTGGAGTTGGAGTGGAGGAAGCGGGGATGTTTATAAAAATTCCCGTGATGTATGAGGCTAGTGGTGGAAGTGGTTAAATACATTTGTTCACCCCCCTCAAATCCCCCTAGCCTCCACTCTCCGCTGGCTTTCTTTACTGCATGTGTGTATTCCAGGGACTGATAATGGGTTTTAGAATGCCATTCTGCATGTATGTGGGGATCTGTGGTGTACTCTATATTTCGTCAGCATGACGGTGGTATTGTTTCTGAAAGAATGGTATGATGTTTGGTTTGAAAGTAGGGACATAAGGAGTGCATTTGACATGTCCTACGTCTGTTTTTGACTTTTCCCATATCGGGTGAGTCTCTAATGCTGCTTGTATGGTCATAAAGTAAAACGTCATTTTTTTTCTTTTTGGCATAGTCAAGTCACATGTTGATGATTTGGCAGTCATACCCCCTTGTAGGTCAAATTTAACATTACCCCTAATGAAGACATGAGGTCTCTTCCCTTTAGACATAAGGGGCAGTCAGTGAGGATGGCAAATGTTTGTGTGTAACATCAATCTCATTAATTCCTATAGAGTCGAGCAGCCCTCGGTACAATTTTTTTTTTTTTTTTTTTTTGATAAAACGGGTGTCATTACGACAACTCGTGCTAGCCCCTGTGTCCACTAAAAAACATACCACCCATCCCTCAACTTTAAGGACTACCTGCGGAAGTGTTTTCCAGTGGGAAGAGAAGAAATGCATTACCAAGGAGGGAATCTGCTCCGGGTACTCCTTATGGATGTCGATGAAAGGGGTTATTGCGAGGGTTGTCATCATTGTACCCTGGCCAATCCATTTGAATTAATTCTACAATGTTCTCAAGGGGGTGGGGGGGGCGGTCAATGCTTGCCAGGCCATCTTGACTACAGGCTATATTCTTGTTGCATTTGGCGGCTAGGCGGGGGCTGTGGACAGCCCCCCAGCATCCCCCACGGCGCCAAAACCAACCCCGGACGACTAGGGAAGGTTAATTGTTGTGTTTGATAATTGGGAAAATTACGCTGACATCTGCCTCTGGAAATACCCCAGCCCCTCCTTTGAAACCTACCCTGTCCATTCCCCTGGGTATTTCTTCTGTGCGGACAATATTTTTTCAAATGGGAGGGGTCTCCACAATGAAAACAGCTTTGATTTGGGTATTCTTGTGTTTGCAATGTGGAATTATCAAAGGCTGGGAGCATGGGGGTTTGAATGTCCCTTAGGTCTGGGCGAATAGTCCTCCTTTGGTATTAAAAAATCTGGAGGAGGCCCTATTCTTTACATCATCCACAAACTGTGGGGGGGGGTCAGGGTCAGGGTTTGCCACTTAGTATCGACCAGTTTAATTACCTGGGTCACCTTTGGATATCTCATAGTCAATTCTGTAGTCAATTCCAGTGAAGGATAAAGTTTTTCCTTTGGCTTTTCCTCATTATCAGTTTTAATCATAGCATGGGGTGGCGGAGGTACTGGCACATAATCCTCTGAATCCTCTATGTCATAACAAAGGGGTTGGACAGGGGCAGAGGCAAGTGTTGGTTTTTTAGGAGGCTTGTCTAAGGAAGGATGAGGATTTTTTTCAATGGATGAGGGAATTGCTTCTTATACTCTTTTAATGCTTTACACCACATTTTATAACATTCAGTCATATATTCTTTATCATAAGGAAACGGTGGATAATTATACTGCCTATGTTGGCCACACATTTTAGTGACTTCTTCCCATTTGTCTGCAGAATATGGTCCGCACTCACTTAGCCCCGCAATTTGTAGAGCATGTGCTCTGGTCAATATGTTTTTCCAGAATGGTTCAGTATAATATGTTCCATAGTTTCCAGACACGAAATCTAAAGGAGTGGGCTGATCCGGCTTACCTTCCGAACCTCCCTTTCCCGGCAGATTTCCCATGTTTACAATTCTTATACTTTATCTTATTTTATTCTCTATTTATACACATCAGCTGCAGAACATACAGTTAATGACTTAGGACAAGCCACAAAAGTTCTTTACCCGTTTCACATTCGATAGTACCTATGACACAGTTAAAGCGTCTTGAAATTTAAAAGTTTTTATTTCTTGGCAAAATGCCAAAAAACACTCCCTTTTGCCAGAGGTTCCCCTGATTATAAGTGTAGCGCTACCCCCAGTTAAGAGAGCCGCTGGTTTGTTTTGGGTCCCTGAGTACAGCTCCACCAACCCCCGGCAATTTGCTCTATCCGCTCTGGCACAGTTAGTCAAGGGGTATGAATCTATGCACATATAAACATCACTTATACTCTAAGTGTAATAGGTACAGTGGTGTGAAAAAGTGTTTGCCCCCTTCCTCATTTCCTGTTCCTTTGCATGTTTGTCACACTTAAGTGTTTCGGAACATCAAACCAATTTAAACAATAGTCAAGGACAACACAAGTAAACACAAAATGCAATTTGTAAATGAAGGTGTTTATTATTAAAGGTGAAAAAAAATCCAAACCATCATGGCCCTGTGTGAAAAAGTGATTGCCCCCTAAACCTAATAACTGGTTGGGCCACCCTTAGCAGCAACAACTGCAACCAAGCGTTTGCGATAACGTGCAATGAGGCTTTTACAGCGTCCTGGAGGAATTTTGGCCCACTCATCTTTGCAGAATTGTCCTAATTCAGTTACATTAGAGGGTTTTCGAGCATGAACGGCCTTTTTAAGGTCATACCACAACATCTCAATAGGATTCAGGTCAGGACTTTGGCTAGGCCACTCCAAAGTCTTCATTTTGTTTTTCTTCAGCCATTCGGTGGTGGACTTGCTGGTGTGTTTAGGATCATTGTCCTGCTGCAGAACCCAAGTTCGTTTCAGCTTGAGTACACGAACAGATGGTCGGACATTCTCCTTCAGGATCTCTTGGTAGACAGCAGAATTCATAGTTCCTTTTATCACGGCAAGTCTTCCAGGTCCTGAAGCAGCAAAACAGCCCCAGACCATCACACTACCACCACCATATTTTACTGTTGGTATAATGTTCTTTTTCTGAAATGCAGTGTTCCTTCTACGCCAGATATACTTGGACACACACCTTCCAAAGAGTTCCACTTTTGTCTCATCGGTCCACAGAATGTTGTCCCAAAAGTCTTGGGAATCATCAAGATGTGTTGTGGAGAAATTGAGAGGAGCTTTGATGTTCTTTTTGCTCAGCAGTGGTTTTCTCCTTGGAACTCTGCCATGCAGGATATTTTTGCCCAGTCTTTTCCTGATGGTGGAGGCATGAACGCTGACCTTAACTGAGGCAAGTGAGGCCTGCAGTTCCTTGGACGTTGTTGTGGGGTCTTTTGTGACCTCTTGGATGAGTCGTCGCTGCGCTCTTGGGGTAATTTTGGGCGGCCGGCCACTCCTGGGAAGGTTCACCACTGTTCCATGTCTTCGCCATTTGTGGATAATGGCTCTCACTGTGGTTCGCTGGATTCCCAAAGCTTTGGAAATGGCTTTATAACCCTTTCCAGACTGATAGATCTCAATTACTTTCTTTCTCAATTGTTCCTGAATTTCTTTGGGTCTCGGCATGATGTGTAGCTTTAAAGGATCTTCTGGTGGACCTTACTGTGTCAAGCAGCTCCTATTTAAGTGATGCCTTGATTGTGAACAGGTGTGGCAATAATCAGGCCTGGGTGTGGCTAGAGAAATTGAACTCAGGTGTGGACAACCACAGTTATAGTATGTTTTAACAAGGGGGGCAATCACTTTTTCACACAGGGCCATGATGGTTTGGATTTTTTTTCACCTTTAATAATAAACACCTTCATTTACAAATTGCATTTTGTGTTTACTTGTGTTGTCCTTGACTATTGTTTAAATTGGTTTGATGTTCCGAAACACTTAAGTGTGACAAACATGCAAAGGAACAGGAAATGAGGAAGGGGGCAAACACTTTTTCACACCACTGTATGAACTCACAAGCAGACTGCTGAAATAAGAATAACTGGCTTTACTTTGTCAGTAAGGAAAAGAAATAGTAACATGCATTTAAACGTATGACTTACAATACTTTAGCAGGTCCCTGCAATATGCACTTTAACATGTACACACATATGTATCAACTGGCAATGAGGAAACGGAGCGCCAAGTGTGGCGACCGTCTGCTATGCACCCCTGAGGTGCAATAAATCTATCTGCGCCTACCTAATGGACCAGGCCTGATCCCTAGTAATAGAGCTCAGTCCTTGTACTAGTACAGTGTTCTTCACCGGCAATGAATCTGTAGAGGTGGTGCACATGTGGCTTTAAATGGTGTCTTTGTAATCCACAGAAAGTAACATTGCTGCTCTGAGGTAAATTGCGCCTAGGCAGTTCAATAGGCATAAAACGTGTGTATCAATGCAGGATGAGCCTTCCGGCTCTCTCACCAAATCCTGGGGTACCGTCCTCCCTCCGGTCCCTCTAATGGCGGCTCTGGTCTCCTCAGTCACAGCCCCTGCGCTCCGGTCCTCAGCTCCGACCGACCGTCTGTAGGGAAGAGTCTCCGCTCCGCTGCTGCTGACTCTGAGGTATGAGAGTCTCTCTCCATCTGCTGCAAGGCCCAGGCTTCAGGCCTTCAGCTCCGGTCCGCACAGGTGTCTCCGCTGGCTGCAGTCTCCGCGTCACAAGCTCCGTCAGCAGAGGCAGGCCAGTCCTGTCAGGCCTCAGAAGAGGAAGTGTCCCAAGAGGAAGAGGCGGTCTCCGCTCTTCCTTTTTATAACCTCCCCCAGCAGCCTCTCGGGCGGAAACAAGCAGCCCGGGAGCCTGGGGGATTATGGGGGATGTAGTCTCTTCCCCTAAAAGGGGTACGACCCCGCTACACAAGCAAGCTTTGTACGTTATTACTTTCCTTATTCTTATAACCAAACAATTTTTATTTATATTTCAAATTTCTTGGCAAAGTGCCAACAGGTTTAAACAGTACTTTCAATTGCTGTAATACTAATGCTGCAAACAATTCCCCACTATCCGTTACGGTTGGTGAGATATTAGCATTTGAACCCTTGTTGGCAAAACGCCAAAATATCCAAAATTTGCACCTGACTTCCCCTGCGCAAAAGATGTCAGTGGCAAAAGGAATTGTTCACATAGCGTGTTTTGATCAAAAGTTAGCCTCACCAATCCATGTATTACCCCAGAAAAATGTTACAACGTCCCTGTTGTCAAGATGTATCAAAGACCCTCCTGGAACACAAAACTATTATGTATATTAAACCTGGTAATAACCTCCGGGAATACTAGCAACCAAATAAGTATTTGATCCCTCATACACAAATAACAGACCTGTTATACAGTTAGGGCAGCGTCCTGCCAAAAAACACTTAGGACAAGGTCCTGACATTAAGTGTTTAAATGATTTAGGGGTTTCCAATGACCAGTCCTTCTGGTTAAAAACAAGGTTTTCAACCTGCTATGGTATGGTATTAATACAATATATGGGAGGGATCCTGGGCAATTTTAGCAAGTATCCTTGTCCCCTATATTTTGATCCTGATACCGTCCTTTTATATTAATACCCGGAAACCCTGGCGCCTGCCAATTAGGCAGCAGCAGCAGGCATTCCTGTCTATGAGCGAGCTGTATTAAAATACCCGGAACCCTGGCGCCTGCCCCAATTAGGCAGCAGCAGCAGGCATTCCTGTCTATGAGCGAGCTGTATTAAAATACCCGGAACCCTGGCGCCTGCCCCAATTAGGCAGCAGCAGCAGGCATTCCTGTTTAATGTCCCTATCTCTCAGGCAAGCTAACCAAAATAAATTAATCAATTATGCCTTGAGAGCTATAATGCAACGGGTTATAACATTGACAGAGTAAGCTGTTCAAAAATACTTTGAACAAGTAATTTTAAAGAAAGCTTACCTGTAATGTACCCCACTTATTCTGTAGAGGTGGTGCACATGTGGCTTTAAATGGTGTCTTTGTAATCCACAGAAAGTAACATTGCTGCTCTGAGGTAAATTGCGCCTAGGCAGTTCAATAGGCATAAAACGTGTGTATCAATGCAGGATGAGCCTTCCGGCTCTCTCACCAAATCCTGGGGTACCGTCCTCCCTCCGGTCCCTCTAATGGCGGCTCTGGTCTCCTCAGTCACAGCCCCTGCGCTCCGGTCCTCAGCTCCGACCGACCGTCTGTAGGGAAGAGTCTCCGCTCCGCTGCTGCTGACTCTGAGGTATGAGAGTCTCTCTCCATCTGCTGCAAGGCCCAGGCTTCAGGCCTTCAGCTCCGGTCCGCACAGGTGTCTCCGCTGGCTGCAGTCTCCGCGTCACAAGCTCCGTCAGCAGAGGCAGGCCAGTCCTGTCAGGCCTCAGAAGAGGAAGTGTCCCAAGAGGAAGAGGCGGTCTCCGCTCTTCCTTTTTATAACCTCCCCCAGCAGCCTCTCGGGCGGAAACAAGCAGCCCGGGAGCCTGGGGGATTATGGGGGATGTAGTCTCTTCCCTAAAAGGGGTACGACCCCGCTACACAAGCAAGCTTTGTACGTTATTACTTTCCTTATTCTTATAACCAAACAATTTTTATTTATATTTCAAATTTCTTGGCAAAGTGCCAACAGGTTTAAACAGTACTTTCAATTGCTGTAATACTAATGCTGCAAACAATTCCCCACTATCCGTTACGGTTGGTGAGATATTAGCATTTGAACCCTTGTTGGCAAAACGCCAAAATATCCAAAATTTGCACCTGACTTCCCCTGCGCAAAAGATGTCAGTGGCAAAAGGAATTGTTCACATAGCGTGTTTTGATCAAAAGTTAGCCTCACCAATCCATGTATTACCCCAGAAAAATGTTACAACGTCCCTGTTGTCAAGATGTATCAAAGACCCTCCTGGAACACAAAACTATTATGTATATTAAACCTGGTAATAACCTCCGGGAATACTAGCAACCAAATAAGTATTTGATCCCTCATACACAAATAACAGACCTGTTATACAGTTAGGGCAGCGTCCTGCCAAAAAACACTTAGGACAAGGTCCTGACATTAAGTGTTTAAATGATTTAGGGGTTTCCAATGACCAGTCCTTCTGGTTAAAAACAAGGTTTTCAACCTGCTATGGTATGGTATTAATACAATATATGGGAGGGATCCTGGGCAATTTTAGCAAGTATCCTTGTCCCCTATATTTTGATCCTGATACCGTCCTTTTATATTAATACCCGGAAACCCTGGCGCCTGCCAATTAGGCAGCAGCAGCAGGCATTCCTGTCTATGAGCGAGCTGTATTAAAATACCCGGAACCCTGGCGCCTGCCCCAATTAGGCAGCAGCAGCAGGCATTCCTGTCTATGAGCGAGCTGTATTAAAATACCCGGAACCCTGGCGCCTGCCCCAATTAGGCAGCAGCAGCAGGCATTCCTGTTTAATGTCCCTATCTCTCAGGCAAGCTAACCAAAATAAATTAATCAATTATGCCTTGAGAGCTATAATGCAACGGGTTATAACATTGACAGAGTAAGCTGTTCAAAAATACTTTGAACAAGTAATTTTAAAGAAAGCTTACCTGTAATGTACCCCACTTATTCTGGTACCATCTGTAAGGTCCTCTGTTTCAGCCCCTCTGCATCAGCCCCTCTTTCCCTCAATTGGACTTTGGCGGTCAATGTAAAATAACCCTGTCTGTCCGGACAGATAATCAGACACCATACACCGTATGAGGTTTGCAAAAAAGATGCCTTTACTTCCGTTTCACAGAGCATATACAATACAAAAAGGGGGAAGAACGCAATTGAACAACCAATCACATTCAAGCATTTAAGCATTCTGTTATACAATTCAATATTGATCTGCAAGATTCATAATATTTCTTCTTTCGGACTCAACATAATATTTACTCTAAAAATGTCTCACGCAATATATGTGCTTGATAAGATTCTCAGTATGTTTTAATAATATAGCATACTTGTTATGGGAAGCAGACCCGTTACTAGAAGCCATGAGAACTAAAACTTGTTATGGAAATGTGTGAGTGTGAGATAAACAGAATTTACAGTGAGTTTCTACAGAAAAACAGAAAAAACATCTTTGTTACAATACTATTAAATCTTGAAGGGTAACTCTACACTTCCCACGTTTCCTTACAGCGCTAACCATTTCCGCAGTGTTTTATTTACAGTGGGTAACATAAGTATTGAACACGTCACAATTTTTCTAGGTAAATATACTTCTAAAGGTGCTATTGACATGACATTTTCACCACATGTCGGTAACAAACCATGCAATCCATACTTACAAAGAAACCAAAACAAAAAAGTTCAGAAATTAAGTTATGTGTAATAAAATGGAATGACACACTAACTGACATGTATTTAATACAGCTTCAAGACACCTCCTGTATGGAGAAACAGATTTTGTCCCATTCTTCCACAAAAACAATCTTCAGATCTTGAAGGTTCTGTGGGCCTCTTCTATGAACTCTGATCTTTGGTTCTTTCCATAGATTTTCTATTGGATTCAAGTCAGGCAATTGGCTGGGCCATTCAAATAGATTTTCTTTCTTTGAACCAATTGAGAGTTTTATCGGTTTTGTGTTTGGGATCATTGTCTTGCTGAAATGTCCACCTTTGTTTCATCTTCATCATCCTGGTAGATGGCAGCAGATTTTTGTCAAGAATGTCTTGGTACGTGTTTCCATTCATCCTTTGTTCAACACAGTGGCGTATCTAGGGTATGGCAGCCAGGGCAAGTGCCATGGGCGCCATGGGGAGGGGGGCGGCTAAAAAGCCGCCCCTGCACAATAAAACAGTCCCACCCGTCCTCTCGCGGCCGCCTCCCGCACTAATGCAGTCCCCTGCGCCACGGCCGGCCTGCTGGAGCGCAGCGCCGGCACAGCACTTCACTAGCAAGTGAGGAGGGAAGCGACAGTCTCCCCCATCCCATGACGGCTGATGGGTTGACTCGCCCGGGTCATCTACGTAGCCGTAGTGAAACGGACGGAGGCGGAGCCTAATGCGGAGGCGGGGCCTAATGCGGAGGCGGAGCCTACTGCTTCAACTACCCTCCTCTCTGCAGCTGCTTCAGCTTCTCCCCGGAGCGAGGTCTCCCGGGTCTGTGTGATGTCACGTGACGGTGACGTGGTCGGTGACGTGACCATGAGGACTCTGGAGGCTGAGGAAGAGAACTCTAGAGAGAACACTACGTCACTAGAGAGAAGAGAAACATTTGGAACCCCCAGGCAGCAGCACCTGGAAGGATTAGCACTGCAACCTAGAAGCAGGTACAATTACAGAACCAGTCAGTCACCACGATCTTGAGCATCAAATATAGTGCTCAAACAATATGGATTAAATAAATATACTTAGCCATATATATCACAAATAAAGTATAATAAAGTGATTTGTGCAAGTAGTACCTGCTTTTGCACAAATCACTTTTATTACACTTTATTTATGATATCTATGGCTAAGCACATTTATTTAATCCATATTGAGCACTATATTTGATTGGCTGCTTGCTTCTGCTTGGGCCTGGCACACACAATCGCACATGGTGGTGACTTAAAGTCATCATGTGTGATTCTGCATGTGTGCCAAGCAGACAGGGCCGGTGCTCTGTCGAGAAATGCCCGGCTATCGAATAGTGCCCAGGTGGAACTGCGCATGCCCCGCACGGAGCCGCAGAACAGCTGAGTTTACGATCAGCTGTTGTCCCGTGTGGCCGAGGCACGTTCATGTAGGTGAGGGACGGATATTTACATGAAGGGGGCGGATATTTCAATGATGGGCAGTGCTGGGGGTGGAATTTGTATAGATGGCCAAAGAAATTTGCAAAATAAATCTTTATCTGCTATTCATTTTGAACGCTGCGGGCGTGTTTAGTCAATTGAAGGGCAGATTTTTCTATATTACATAAAGGTTTCTTTACCAGATTTGTTTGTTCAGCGATAAAAATTCCGCCCCTAGCACTGGCCATCATTGAAATATCTGCCACCTTTATGTAAATATCCGTCCTCACCTACATGAACGTGCCCCGGCAACGCGAAACAGCTGATCTTAAGCTCAGCTGTTCTGAGGCTCCGTTCTGCGCACGTGCAGTTCCGTCCCAGCATTTTTCGATAGGGGGTACTTCTCGACAGAACACCGGCATTACCACTAGGCAGCTGCCTAGGACACCTGGACACTGGTGATCCTACTCCCTCTCTACCTCTGTCCAATGTCAGAGGTGCTGGCGCAGCATTTATGGGTGCTGGTAAGGCCGCATTTATGGGTGCTGGTAAGGCCGCATTTATGGGTGCTGATGTTGCTGCATTTATGGGTGCTGGTAAGGCCGCATTTATGGGTGCTGATGTTACTGCATTTATGGGTGCTGGTAAGGCCGCATTTATGGGTGCTGATGTTACTGCATTTATGGGTGCTGGTAAGGCCGCATTTATGGGTGCTGATGTTGCTGCATTTATGGGTGCTGGTAAGGACGCATTTATGGGTGCTGGTGTTACTGCATTTATGGGTGCTGGTAAGGACGCATTTATGGGTGCTGGTGTTACTGCATTTATGGGTGCTGGTAAGGTCGCATTTATGGGTGCTGGTAAGGCCGCATTTATGGGTGCTGATGTTGCTGCATTTATGGGTGCTGGTAAGGCCGCATTTATGGGTGCTGATGTTACTGCATTTATGGGTGCTGGTAAGGCCGCATTTATGGGTGCTGATGTTACTGCATTTATGGGTGCTGGTAAGGCCGCATTTATGGGTGCTGATGTTGCTGCATTTATGGGTGCTGGTAAGGCCGCATTTATGGGTGCTGGTGTTACTGCATTTATGGGTGCTGGTAAGGACGCATTTATGGGTGCTGGTGTTACTGCATTTATGGGTGCTGGTAAGGTCGCATTAATGGGTGCTGGTAAGGCCGCATTAATGGGTGCTGATGTTGCTGCATTTATGGGTGCTGATGTTGCTGCATTTATGGGTGCTGGTAAGGTCGCATTAATGGGTGCTGGTAAGGCCGCATTTATGGGTGCTGGTGTTACTGCATTTATGGGTGCTGGTGTTACTGCATTTATGGGTGCTGGTAAGGCCGCATTTATGGGTGCGGATGTTGCTGCATTTATGGGTGCTGTTGTTGCTGCATTTATGGGTACTGGTAAGGCCGCAAATGTTTTGACAGGGGCACAGTTTCAGTGCTTGCCATAGGCGCCATTTTCACTAGATACGCCTCTGGTTCAACAACATAATGTTTGCTAGTATCATATGCTGAAAAAGAGCCCCACACCATGATGTTCCCACCTCCAAACTTCCCTGTTGGTATGGTGTTTTGGGGATGATGTGTAGTGCCATTTGACATCCAAACATGGTGTATATTATGGCATCCAAAGAGTTCAATTTTGATCTCATTTGACCAGACTATATTCTCCCAGTATTTCACAGGCTTGTCTAAATGTTGTGCAGAAAACTTTAAACGAGCTTCGACATGCTTTTTCTTTAGCAGTGAAGTCTTGCATGCTGAGCGTGCATATAGGCCATGGCGTTGAGTGCATTATTGTTTTCTTTGAAACAATTGTACCTGCTAATTCCAGATCTTTCTGAAGCTCTCAACAAGTGGTCCTTGGCTCTTGGAAAACTCTTCTGATAATTCTTTTTACTCCTCTGTCAGAAATCTTGTGACGAGCACCTATTTGGGGCCAGTTTATGGTGAAAAAATATTCTTTCCACTTCCAGATTATGGCCCCAACAGCGCTCACTGGAACATTCAAAAGTTTCGAAATCCTTCTCTAACCAATGCTACAGTATGTTTTGCAACAACAAGGTTGTAAAGAAATTGTAGGGGAATTGGGGCAGCAGGATTTTTTTCGGGACCGTCATAGGACATACATAAGAATTTTTGAAAACAAGAGTTTTATTGTATACAAAACAGTTTTTTTTATATATATATTAATCATACAATGCAAAAAAGACCATACAAATGTCCAAGTATACAGACATATCCCTCTTGGCAGTTGCTACACCCCCCAATAATGGGGCCACTTCTACTTGGGAAGCTACTCCAGAGCAAATGACTACTTGTAGGCCGTCTATTTCCTATCTCAACATGTTTCGCAATTTACCACTTCTTCAGGAGAGGCACAGAGGGAGTAAAGCACTGAAAATGTCACTGAAAAAAATCTTCATACTGACATAGATAATCCATGTGGAGCATAAGGTTCACATAGACTATGTGCATAGCAGACAGTAATATGAAAAACACTCACCCCAAAGTCAGGTCAGGTTTAGCCAAGGGCCAACATGGCAGCATCAAGGCAAACATCGCCGGGCGAGCATGGAATCAGACAAAATAGGACCACTGGAATGACTGTGCATGTATAAAAATATATATCTTCCAGCACATTTAAACCTATATGATAATGGGGCATTGGGTACATACCACAGTAATCCTTGTTTAAAATCAATACTAATGATAGATGAGTAGGGTGGACTATGGCTGGACCCCAAAATGTTGACACATTTACTCTGGACTAGCTTCCCAGGAAGAAGTGGCCCCATTATTGGGGGTGTAGCAATCTCCAAGAGGGATAATTCTGTATATTTGGAAATGTTATGGTCCTTTTTGTATTGTGTGATTAATACACTGCTCAAAAAAAAAATAAGGAACACTTTGAAAACACATCAGATCTCAATGGGGAAAAATATCATGCTGGATATCTATACTGATATAGACTGGGTAATGTGTTAGGAACGAAAAGATGTCCCATCGTTTGATGGAAATTAAAATTATTAACCTATAGAGGGCTGAATTCAAAGACACCCAGAAAATCAAAGTGACAAAATGATGCAGCAGGCTAGCCTGACAAGGTTGGGCATGCTCCTAATGAGACAACGGATGATGGTATTACCCCTTAGATCTTTACCATGGCATCACTGAGCTCCTGCACAGACTGAGGTGCAACCTGGCAGTGTTAGAGGGACCAAAACATAATGTCCCAAAGGTGTTCTATTGGATTAAGGTCAGGCGAGCGTGGGGGCTAATCAATGGTATCAATTCATTCATCCTCCAGGAACTGGCTGCATACTCTAGCCACATGAGGCCGGGCATTGTGGTGCACCAGGAGGAACTCAGGACTCACTGCACCAGCGTAGGGTCTGACAATGGGTCCAAGGATTTCATCCTGATACCCAATGGCAGTCAGAGTGACATTGTCTAGCCTGTAGAGGTCTGTGGGTCCCTCCATGGATATGCTTCCCCAGACCATAACTGACCCACCACCAAACTAGTCATGCTGAACGATGTTACAGGCAGCATAACGTTCTCTACAGATTCTCCAGACCCTTTCATATATGTTACATGTGCTCAGGGTGATCCTGCTCTCATCTGTGAAAAGCACAGGGTGCCAGTAGCAGACCTGCCAATTCTGGTGTTCAATGGCAAATGCCAATCAAGCTCCACGGTGCTGGGCAGTGAGCACGGGGCCCACTAGAGGACGTCGGGCCCTCAGGCCACCCTCATGAATTCTGTTTCTGATTGTTTGGTCAGAGACATTCACACCAGTCGCCTGCTGGAGGTCATTTTGTAGGGCTCAGGCAATGCTCATCCTGTTTCTCCTTGTACAAAGGAGCAGATACCGGTCCTGCTGATAGGTTAAGGACCTTCTACAGCCCTGTCCAGCTCTCTTAGAGTAACTGCCTGTCTAGCCTCTACTGAGCAACAATCTAATCAATAAGGTTGCAAAGGTCTTGAGAGAGCGTTTTGCTTTTACCCATCATGAGATGTTTCTTGTGTGACACCTTGGTAGTGAGACACCTTGTTATAAGCCATCAGTTGAGACTGAACCAGCTGATATTAATTTGCACTGACAAGGGACAGGATTGCTTTCTAATTACTGATAGATTTCAGCTGGTGTCTTGGCTTTCCATGTCTTTTTGCATCTCCTTTTTCTTCATGAGTTCAATACTTTTTCCCTGTGTCATTCAATTTTATTACACATTACTTTCTGAACGAATTTCTGAACTAATTTGTTTTGGTTTTTTTGTACGTATGGATTGCATAGGTTGTGTAGCGGGGTCGTACCCCTTTTAGGGGAAAAGACTACATTCCCCATAATTCCCCAGGCTCCCGGGCTGCTTGTTTCCGCCCGAGAGGCTGCTGGGGGAGGTTATAAAAAGGAAGAGGAGAGACCGCCTCTTCCTCTTCTGATGCCACTTCGGACTGGGTGTCCTCTGGTGACTGATCTTCCTCTGCTGACTGTGCTGGTCACGCGGAGACTTGTTCCTGAGGAGACACCTGTGCGGACCGGGACTGCTGAAGGCCTGAAGCCTGGGCCTTGCGGCAGGTGGAGAGAGACTCTCATCCCTCAGAGTCAGCAGCAGCGGAGCGGAGACTCTTCCCTACAGTCGGTCGGTCGGAGCTGAGGACCGGAGCGCAGGGGCTGTGACGAGGAGACCGGACGCCGCCATTGAAGGGACCGGAGCTGAGGACGGTACCCCAGGATTGGTGAGAGAGCTGAAAGGCTCATCCTGCATTGATACACACACGTTTATGCCTGTTGAACTGCCAAGGCACAATTTACCTCAGAGCAGCAAATGTTACTTTCTGTGGATTACAAATACACCATTTAAAGCTACATGTGCACCACCTCTACAGATTTATTGCCGGTGAAGAACACTGTACTTATACAAGGACTGAGCTCTATTGCTAGGGATCAGGCCTGGTCCGTTAGGTAGGCGCAGATAGATTTATTGCACCTCAGGGGTGCATAGCAGACGGTCGCACACTTGGCGCTCCGTTCCCCATTGCTAGTTTGTTACATATATGTGTACATGTTAAAGTGCATATTGCAGGGACCTGCTAAAGTATTGTAAGTCATATGTTTAAATGCATGTTACTATTTCTTTTCCTTACTGCCAAAGTAAAGCCAGTTATTCTTATCTCAGCAGTCTGCTTGTGAGTTCATACCCATTACACTTAGAGTATAAGTGATATTTTATATGTGCATAGATACATACCCCTTTACTAACTGTGCCAGTGCGGGTGGAGCAAATTGCCGGGGGTTGGTGGAGCTGTACTCAGGGACCCAAAACAAACCAGCGGCCCTCTTAACTGGGGGTATCGCTACACGTGGGGGCTCGTAATCCGGGATCCTGAGTCAGCGGGAAAAGCCGCCAGAAGGTACCGGCATGGACCCAATAGAAGTGGGACGGTGGTCCGCAACATGGGCCACTGACCCAGCCGCAGCAGCAGTCATTGAACTGCCAGGGATATGGCAGAGAGAGGCAGTCAAGCAGCTCATAATGTCCCTATCCCCATGCCAAAAGTCATGGATAATGGACATGAGAAATGATGCTGGGTATACATACGCCCTAATAGAATGGCAGGAAGAGACTCCAGAGCAGTTCAGGAGCCAAAGCATACAAGCACCGAATGGTCAGGCCTATCAAGTGCTGCATGCGCTGCCGCGCAAGGGAGACTGTCCTCCAGTGAAAGCTGTGCTATCCCCAAAGAAGGAAGGGCAGAAGGGCGCGGAAAGTCCCGCACCCGCACAGACCACTCTTAGCGCAGAACTGTGTGCTGTCCTAGGGGAGATTGTGACACAGTGCCGAAGAGACCCCGGGGATTACCCGATGTCGGGATACAGGAAACTCCGGATGTTTTCAGGGAGGACACCTGTACCCTCGGGAGAAGAGAGATTTGAAGAGTGGTTAGATGGTGCCACGCAGGCCTTAGAAGAATGGGAGGTCTCAGAAGGCAGAAAGAAGCAAAGGATTGTTGAGAGCCTAAAAGGGCCTGCCTTAGAGGCCATACGCAATCTGAAGACAAGCAAAAAGGATTGCACTGCCCAGGACTACATAGACATCCTGGAAAGTGTGTTTGGCGGGACAGAAAAAGTCACAGAACTTACCTATCAACTGGAACACTGTTACCAGAAGACAGGGGAGAAGCTGTCAGAGTACATGGGACGCATAGACAAGATCCTGCATAGGATTATCCTGAAGAAGGGGATAGATCCAGGGAAGGTAGATGAAGCCCGTGCCCAGCAGGTGATGAGGGGAGCCCAACCCCTGGACCCTGTCGCACTAATACTACGCACCCGGCAGGATGGGAAGAGCCTGGACTACCCTGATCTCATTCGAATGGTCAGAGAAGAAGAGGCCATGTTGGAAGAGAAAAGGGAAAAGCAAGTGATGGGGTCTACAAAACTTCCAGTGGCCACGGTCAGGTCGGCCTTAACCCCTGAAAGAGAGACAGAGGTAGATGCCCTGAAGTTGCAGATGTCCCAGATGATGGAGATACTGACGTCTCTAGTGGCGAAAGAGATGCCCAGTCCCAAGAAAGAAACAAGCAGGAGGGAATTGTTTCCAGCTGTTTCAGCACCAGCATCCCCACCTGACTACGGTGAGATGATCTGTTTTAACTGTGGCGGAGTGGGCCACATTGCAGCTGTATGTGCCAGTCCCAAGAAGAAGAAAACAGATAGCCGCCAGCCGGCGGGAAACGCCAAAGGGCCCCGGTGAAGGAGTCAACCGGGTGCCCATCACCTTCAGTGAGCTCCAAGAAGGAGTTAAGGTGTGACCAATTGGAAGACCCCATGGGGAGATTGGTCCTGGAAGCCCTGGAAGACAAGAGTCCAGAGGGACTTCGCCTTCACCCTTCCAAAGAAGCTCGCCTACTGAGGAGAGAGTTGGACAAGTTACAGGTGCATCAGGGGGTAGTCTACCGAAGGGGCCCCTCGGATGGCCCAGAAGATAAGTGGCAGTTGTTTCTCCCCGAGAAGCATCGAGAGACTGTGCTGATTGCCTTACATGACCAGCATGGTCACTTGGGAGCAGAGAGAACCTTCCAACTTGTCAGAGACCGGTTTTATTGGCCCTGCATGAGGGCCGAAGTGGAGGAGTATTGCCATTCCTGTGCAAGATGCATTCAGCGGAAGACTTTACCCCATCAAGCTGCCCCAATGGGCCACCTACAGAGTCAAGGCCCAATGGATCTGGTATGCATTGATTTTCTCTGCCTCGAACCCGATTTGAGTGGATTGGGAAATGTTCTGGTGGTAACCGACCATTTCACCCGTTATGCTCAGGCTTTCCCAACCAAGGACCAGAAGGCCTCTACAGTAGCCAAGGTACTTTTGGAGAAGTACTTTGTTCATTATGGACTACCACAGAGAATCCATTCAGACCAAGGAAGGGACTTTGAGAGTCGCCTGATCAGGAAGCTACTAGATTCTCTGGGAGTAGAGAAGACTAGAACTACACCATATCACCCTCAAGGTGATGCCCAGCCTGAAAGGTTCAACAGGACCCTATTGAACATGTTGGGAACTTTGGAAACAGAGAAGAAGCAACATTGGAGTCAACACATTTCAGCTCTAGTGCATGCTTACAACTGCACCACAAGTGATGTGACAGGTTTTTCCCCTTACCGACTTATGTTTGGGAGAGAAGCAAGATTGCCAGTGGATTTGGCCTTCGGCATTTCCTTAGACCATGCCTCTGCTGCCTCCCACAAAGGATATGTGGACAGACTGAGGCACAGTCTGAAGATAGCTTATGAGAAAGCTCAAGCGGCCTCTGACCAGAGGGGGGCCCGAAATAAGAGGAACTTTGATTTGAAAGTTCGAGTACAGGACCTACAGCCTGGGGACCGTGTGCTGTTACGCAATCTAGGGATCCCTGGAAAACACAAGATTGCTGATAGATGGAGATCAGAGCCATATATCATCTGTAGAAAACTTCCAGGGTTGCCTGTCTATAAGTTGAAGCCAGAAGGAAGAGTGGGGCCTTTGAAGACCTGGCATAGGAATCATTTGCTCCCACTCACTGAAGCAGTCAGAATACCTCCAGCGAGAGACTTACCTGAATCTGTTTCCATTCTGGATACCCCCAGGCCTAATACTAGGTCTCAGACATCCCAAGTTAGGGGTGGACAGGACCCCCAACCAGAGGAAGAAAGAGGAGAACTTGAATGGCTATGGCCTTCCTCAACTCCAGGAAATTCTGCCATAGATCTTCCACCTACTGAAGATGTGGAAGATAACACATTGAACCCAGAAGCCACAGAGTTTGTGCCATTCAGTGTTGTGCCTGAGTGCTGGGAAGATATCCCTGGTCTCTACTCAGAGGAAGAAGAAGTAGATGTTCCAGAACCAGAGATGTTGCCAGAACGTGTTCCTGAAGAAGTCCCAAGAGAACAGAGAGCTCGCAGAGTTGTGAGGCCTCCCAAGAAGTTAACTTACCCCAAGATGGGAGAAAGTTCAGAGGACTCTGTTACCACAGCAAGGAGAAGTGCTGAAAGCCCTGACCCATCCACTGTTCATTTGGTGGAGGGCAACCCCAGCTCACTCTCTGGCACAGTTAAACAGGTCGCCCACACTGAAGTGATCTGTAGACAGGACAGCTCCCCATCTTATGCTAATTGGTGGGAAGCTCCCCTGTCCAAATTATGTGAAAGTGTTGTTCCCGAGAAAGCTTGTAATTTGAACACTGTCTTTGGGGACCAAAGATTCAAAGTGGGGGGAGTGTGTAGCGGGGTCGTACCCCTTTTAGGGGAAAAGACTACATTCCCCATAATTCCCCAGGCTCCCGGGCTGCTTGTTTCCGCCCGAGAGGCTGCTGGGGGAGGTTATAAAAAGGAAGAGGAGAGACCGCCTCTTCCTCTTCTGATGCCGCTTCGGACTGGGTGTCCTCTGGTGACTGATCTTCCTCTGCTGACTGAGCTGGTCACGCGGAGACTTGTTCCTGAGGAGACACCTGTGCGGACCGGGACTGCTGAAGGCCTGAAGCCTGGGCCTTGCGGCAGGTGGAGAGAGACTCTCATCCCTCAGAGTCAGCAGCAGCGGAGCGGAGACTCTTCCCTACAGTCGGTCGGTCGGAGCTGAGGACCGGAGCGCAGGGGCTGTGACGGAGGAGACCGGAGCCGCCATTGAAGGGACCGGAGCTGAGGACGGTACCCCAGGATTGGTGAGAGAGCTGAAAGGCTCATCCTGCATTGATACACACACGTTTATGCCTGTTGAACTGCCAAGGCACAATTTACCTCAGAGCAGCAAATGTTACTTTCTGTGGATTACAAATACACCATTTAAAGCTACATGTGCACCACCTCTACAGATTCATTGCCGGTGAAGAACACTGTACTTATACAAGGACTGAGCTCTATTGCTAGGGATCAGGCCTGGTCCGTTAGGTAGGCGCAGATAGATTTATTGCACCTCAGGGGTGCATAGCAGACGGTCGCCACACTTGGCGCTCCGTTTCCCATTGCTAGTTTGTTACATATGTGTGTACATGTTAAAGTGCATATTGCAGGGACCTGCTAAAGTATTGTAAGTCATATGTTTAAATGCATGTTACTATTTCTTTTCCTTACTGCCAAAGTAAAGCCAGTTATTCTTATCTCAGCAGTCTGCTTGTGAGTTCATACCCATTACACTTAGAGTATAAGTGATATTTATATGTGCATAGATACATACCCCTTTACTAACTGTGCCAGAGCGGGTAGAGCAAATTGCCGGGGGTTGGTGGAGCTGTACTCAGGGACCCAAAACAAACCAGCGGCCCTCTTAACTGGGGGTATCGCTACATTCTTATAATGTTTTAGTTATTATATAGTAA
>CM053028.1:366608993-366652631 GCA_028564925.1 Lithobates sylvaticus
TAGGGTGCCTAGTTCGTTACAACCTCTGAAGCATAGTGGTGATACTGCAGGGTATATGGAGTGGATTCTGGTGGGTGTCATATACCACCTTGTGTGCAGTTTAACTGCTGTTTCATGTACTGAGTATGATCTTGTGTTTTTAAACATGTTAACTAACATTTCCGACCATTCATGCGGTTCAAAGGTAAGGCCTATGTCGTTTTCCCAACTAAGCATCTGTTTGTTTTTTTCTACAAGGGCAAATTCGTTAAGCATGCAGTATAGTTTAGAAATAATCCCCCTGTCTCTGGAAGAGGAACGGCATAGGCGTTCAAAATGAGTGCTTTCTACACGGGAATCTAATGAGCCTCTTCTAAGATAAAATTGTTTAATGTGTGTGTATCTGTGTATTTCAGAGTGGGGGAAATCGTGGATTGCTTGTAGTTCGGGAAAAGTTCTAAAATGAGGTCCTATTTTAAAGGCTTGGTATGTGGTGACCCCTGCTAAGTGCCAGAGGAGAAACTGGGAGCTATCTTGAAACGCTTGTGGAAAGTCTGGATCTCCTATAAATGAGAGTAGGGGGGAGAGAGGAGATGACAGTTGAAATTTCTTTCCATATAATGACCAAAGGTATAATGATTGATATACTATAGTGTTATGGGTGATGAATTGGTTAGGTTTGATAGATTTGGACCATAGTAGTCCTGAGGGGATAAAGGGGAGAATGGCATGTGACTCGAATTTTAACCATGGGATGTGAGAAAACGGGGCATGCCATTGGGCTGTTTGCGCGAGTCTGGCTGATAAATAGTAGCGCCATAGATCTGGGAGTCCTAATCCTCCAAGAGGTTGGGGTCTATATAATATTGATTTGTGAAATCTTGTTTTTTTATGGTGTCAAATAAATTTGTTTACGTCTCTTTGAATTGAATCGATGTAAGATTTGGAGACATAAATGGGGAGAGCTCTAAAGTAAAAAAGGAGTTTAGGTAATATTGCCACTTTGATAGCGGTGACTCTACCCAGAAATGAGATATGGTATTTGTCCCAGATTAGTAAAAGTGATCTGATGTTGGAAACTATAGGGTGATAGTTTGTATGGAAAAGTGTCTGAAAGTCGGGGTAAGTTGTATACCCAGATAACGGAAACTATGGGTGCACCAGTTAAATGAAAAATAATTCTGTAATGAGGATGCAACATCGTTAGGGATATTTATTGGCATGGCTGAGCATTTGGATATGTTTACCCCAAGGCCTGAGATTGTGTGGAATGATTCTAATAAGGAGATTAGGTTGGGTAATGCTATGAGGGGATTTGTTAGAAACAAGAGGACATCATCAGCATAAAGGCTGAGCTTGAACTCTTCGGGGCCTTTGTAGTAGCCTTTGATGTTGACATTTTCTGAGATGGCACGGGATAAGGGTTCAATAGCAAGGGCGAAAAGGAGGGGGGATAGTGGGCAACCTTGTCTGGTGCCTTTTTGGAGAGGAAAAAATTGGGAATTGTTACCGGGGAGTTTAATTCTAGTTTGAGGGTCTTTATATAAGGCATGGAATCCCTGTAGGAATTCACCCGAGATACCATATGTGGTCCAGGTATGACCAGCTGACGCTGTCAAACGCCTTATGAATGTCTAGGCTAAGGAGGAGTGTTTGTTTGGAATGTAAGTTGGCTTCTTGTATTATATTGGTAACTAGACGTATATTATCAGTAATTTGCCTTCCTGGGATGAACCCGGTTTGATCTGGGGAGATTAGGGAAGTGATAACTAATGCTAATCTGTTCGCTAATAATTTCCCGAATATTTTTAAGTCATTGTTGATAACAGAAATAGGACGATAATTTTGTGGTAGGGTGTGATCTTTATGGGGTTTGGGGATGAGAGACATATTGGCTAATGGCATTTCTGCCGGGGAGTTGTTCCCCTTTAAGATGTGGTTATATAGAAGGGCCAGTTTAGGTGATAAAATGTGTGAACATTTTTTATAATAAGAGGCAGAAAATCCACCAGGGCCTGGGGCTGTGGAGGATTTAAGGGATTTAATAATTGACGTAATTTCAATTGCGGTACAGGGGGCATTTAATTGTTCAGATTGTTACCTAGATAGAGAGGGTAGTGTCAGATTTGAGAACCACGATTGGGAGGTTGGGTCTTTAGTGGGATGGGACTCTGTATAGAGCTTCTTATAGTAATTGACAAAAATGTCCATTATATCATTTGGATGTGAGACCAGAGTTCCTGTTGAATTACGGAGTTTATATGAGTGTGTCGGTTTTGTGGCTTGATTAAGTTTTCGTGCAAACATTGTGGATGCTGAATTGCTATATAACATAAATTTGGCTTTTGCCCATCTTAGAGCTTTTTCTGTTTTATCTGAGAGTAGAAGGTCCAAGGCTTGTTTCTTGTCGGTTATTTGTTGTAGGATGTCAGGGGTCGGGGAGTGATTATATCGGTTATACAACTTATCCAATGTTTTCGTGAGAGAGCGGAGCTCAAGAAGTTTAGCCCTATTCTTTTTGGAGGCTATCTTGATAATCTGACCTCTGATAACTGCCTTATGGGCGGTCCAGAGTGTGTCAGGTTGGGTGTCAGGGAGCTGGTTTTCAGTAAAATAATCATTTATATTTGTGGTGAGAGTGTCAATAGTGGAAGGGTCTGTTAATAGGGAGTCATTAAGTCTCCAGGTGTAAGTCGTGGGTTTAAGACCAATTCTGGTGAGTGTGGAAGCAACAATATGATGGTCAGACCATGGGCAGACATGTATTTCTGCATTAATAGAGTTGGCCAGGATTGTAGGGGTACAGAAAATGTAATCTATACAAGCTGAGCGTGCGGGATGGAATAGAACGTGTAAGATCTGCATCCAGTGTTATGTGCTCGCCATGCATCAATAAGTTGGAGTGTGTTCAGGTTGCGGGACAGAGATTTGGGAAAAGCCTTGGAGGAGGGGGTAGTTCTGCTTCTGTCTAGGGTGGGGTGAGCTGTAAGGTTAAAATCGCCCCCAATTATTAAGTGAGGTGATAGATAGCGATCTAGAATGGTAAAAAATGGTTGGAAAAACGTTGCTTGCGCTACATTTGGAGCATATATGGAGGCAATAGTTGTAAAGCGACCTTGTAGACTACCTTGTAGTATAAGAAATCTACTATCGGGATCTTTGTAAATATGTTCAACATCGAATATAGTGGAGTTTTTTATGAATATGGCCACTCCGCGAGATTTAGTGGTATAAGTAGTATAATAGTGTTGTTTGAAAGCTTTGTCAAAATATTGGGGATGGTTTGCGTCAGAAAAATGGGTCTCTTGTAATAAGAGGATGTCCGCATTTAAGTTTTTGTAATGACAAAACGCTTTCTTACGTTTCTGTGGAATATTAAAGCCTTGCACGTTATGTGAAATTACTTTTAATGTCATTGGGGAATATTTAAATATATAGCTTGGTGCTTGTTATAATGAAAATGAGCGGAGTAGTGTCGTGGAATGGCCAGACCCACATCATGAGGTATAAAGGAGGATCGAGTTGTCTTAATAGAAAGCAAAATCTTTGTCTGATAAACAACTATAAAAGTTAATACTTGTGATAAACTTATCATATACAGTATTACGATAGACTTGTTGAAAAAAATGAAAGAAAAAATTAGGAAAACAAAAATGAAAAAAGTTAACATTTTACTCAGAAATAAGCATTGAACATGGGGGTCAAAAGAAAACCTTCTAATTGACCAATGAAAACATTTCTTTGGACAAACTAGTCCAATACCAACCATAGGGTTCAAGAAATCCCGAGGAACCAACATGAGTTGGACCCAATGGTTGGCAGGGGGGGATGACAGCGAACGCGGGGAGACTTACCGCCCTAAGGCATCAGTATAATGTAAAGTTATTTAATACGGCGATGCCGTACGGAAAGTTGCATTGTACTATTGTTGCAAAGTCGGGGTGGGAGAAGAGAGCTTCACGGGTTCATAGTGAGATCTACAAGGTATTGGCAAGGTATTGGTAGGTGTACGAGGTAGGTCTACCTGAGTTGTGGGATTTTCATCTTTGTGGTGTGAAAGATGAGGTTGCTGTAGGTGAGTACCAAGCACTATGCAGATCTGTGAAGATTGGTAGAAAAAAGAAACAAAAATAAAAAATATTCTCTCTTTTCCTGGGAGGGTAGTTTAAGCTGGTTTGTCTCTGAATGATTGGCGCCAATTACCCTGGTTCCGACGTGAGGATGGAGTGTTCCAGATTGGGCTGGATCCTGGTGTGGGAGGGCGTCGGTTTTGTGGGTCTGGTTCCAGAAGGCCCAATTTAATTAGGATTTCCTTACCCTCCGATGCATTATATGCAGTATAGGTGGATCCATTGTGTGGTACTGTGAGCTTGAAAGGGAAGCCCCAGCGGTAACGGATATGGGCTGATTGGAGAACTGATGTGACCTCTTTCATTTTGCATCTGCGATCCAAAGTGGCTTGTGAAATGTCAGGATAGATTTGTATCTTGGCTCCTTCTAGCTCAATGGCTGCAGAATTTCTTGCGGAACGTAGGATATCTTCTTTGGTGAGATAATCCTTTAGGCAAAGGACTATATCACGTGGCGGTTTATCTGCGGGGGGTTTGGGGCGGAGAGCCCTATGGATCCTGTCGCAGACGAATGCTGAAGGTAGTGCAGAGGGAAGGAGTGTTTTGAATATCTTGTTAGTGGCTGCAGGGAGGTCGGTAACCGTTTCTGGGATGCCACGCAGTCGCAGATTGTTCCTGCGATTACGGTTATCAAGATCTTCGACCTGCGACTGCACCAACTGGAAATTTTCCGCTAGGGATTCATAGTCTTTGCGGAGGTCAGCGTGTGCCAAAGCAAGTTCATCATGTTTAGTCTCTAAGAGATCTGTGCGATTTCCCAGGGAAGTGATCTCCAGGGATAAAGTGTTAGTTGCTTTATGAAGTTCTGACTGAAATGTCCCTGCTATCTTCTCATACATCAGTGACAAGCTATCCTCCAGATCAGCCTTAGTTAAATGTGTGGAGCTCTCACCTTCATCACGGACTGAGGCCGAGATCCCTGGGTTGGTGTCAGTATGTGGGGAGTCACGCTGGGTCCGGGCGCCTTCTTTAGCCATGCTTCCTTTCTTGGCAGTGTGGAGGAGATAAGTTGTTAAGGACCCTTGCGGCTTGTTTTTTGTGCCGCTTTTCCGTGACGGCATACACCTGGTGGTCCCACAGGGGTGCAGGTAAATTTTAAGCTTTGGTGAGCAAGATTAGGCCCTGTGGGATGTGATTTGTTTCCGTACAGCCGGAGCCTTAGTCATAGGCGTCCGTGCTCCATCGCGCCGCGCATGCACCCCTTTTAGTTCATTTTATCATTCCTGTCATAGGGTTGTTGATTGCATCAGGATCTCTGTTAGGTTAACTGTTGCCTGATGGGGTGTGTATCGGGCCTTGATTGTGTAGCAGGGGATTACCAATTTCTATTGGGCAGCTTTGGGGTCCCCTCAGATAGTTGATCTGGACTGTGTGGGTGTAATAAGGAGGTCTGTGCAGAAGGGACTGATTCTGGAAGGACCAGGGAGCTGTTGATGGACTTAGGGTGTCCGAAGATGGCCGCCTCTCATCTCTGACTTTGGAGCTTCTGTTTGTGTAGGGTATCTACAGCAGCCTCTGGGGTCTACAGATAATCAGTTCTGCGGGATCCGCCACCGGTGAGCGTGGAGGTGACTGTCACAGGGCTCAATAATCTGGCTTGGTAACTTCAGGAAGGCCCCAATGCTATTGCTGTCGGGTGAAGCAAGATGGCCGCTGCCTGTGGTAATAGGAACAGGGCCTCTATGTCCCTTTTTTTTTTTGCTAACCCTTTGGTGTTTTTTACAAGATGCACGGGAAATGGATCCCAATTACCAGGGGGGCTATACTAGACAGTTACGGTCTGCTTTTGAGGAGGAGAACAGGCTGGGAGAGTCCGGAGTGATTATAAGTCAGCCCTGGGTGTAGCAAGATGGCCGCTCCCCGAGAGTAGGCCGGAGCCACGGCCTCCAGTACACCCCGCTGTAGGCCCTGTGTCTCCCTTGTCTAGATGGCAATCGGAGGGATCTCCGGAGAGGTCAGGGGCAGATGATTCCAGGGGGGGATCCGCTTTTCTAAGGACCGGTACTCACTGTGTCAGCGGAGGTAGTGGAGCCTGGGCCTGCAGGCCTGAAGGGTGGCGCCGGAATGCTGAGAGCAGAGCCTGATGGTGGTGGCTACCAGTGGCTGGCCTCAGATGTCCTCCGATAATGTTGCTGATGGCCAGCGGAGGTATGATGGTTTGATGGGTCCTGGATGGATGTAACCGAGGGCCGTTAGGATCGTCCGGCCTGTAGGCCACAAGATGGCGCCGGATGCCTCATGTGTAGGGCCCGCTGTATAGCAGAGTGCGGTCTCGGGCTGTTGTTATCTCCCAAATATCGTGTCCTCAGGGTAGGGTAAGACGTCCTGTAGGTTCCCCGGGGTGTATGCAACTTGATTGGGGAATATTAAGCCGATGATGGCGTTGGATTGCAATTTCTTTCGCGGAGCACAGCTTCCACACGTCCTCCTCTATCAACGTCCGGACACGCCCGCCATGTTGTACTTTGTACAGTGTAAATTACTTTAAAAACCGTCTGTGCTTTTTTTAAACTAATTTTTTAAATAACTTGATCAACATTTTAGCTAATCAGTGCTGATGAACATAAAATGTTACATTTTGTATTGTTAATTAATTGTATTGTACATTTAGTTTGTTCAGTTTAAAGAAGTAGGACGTCCACCCAGAATAAGCCGACCGCGCTGTAGCCGTCTTTCGGCTATGGCCCGGTCGGCATGTGGTTAAAGTCTCACATGATCTATGATTGTTACCTTTTTGTTACATTTTTTAAAGATACAGGTTGGCTGCATTCACACCTGAGCATTTTGTTTTCCGGCAGAAATTCGCATGTTTTTTACCACAATTTTTCCGCAATTTTTACAGTGTTTTTGCCACAATTTTGCAGCGTTTTTGTACAGGGCAAAAGGTTACCAATGTAAAAAGCAGAAAAACACATGTAATCTGCCCAAAAAGAAGCTCATGTACTTTTTTGAGCTTTAGGCGTTTTGCTTCAGGTGACAAAACGCTCAGATGTGAACAGGTGCCATTGAAATGAATTGGATTTTGCTTGTTGGGCCTTTTTCTGGCGTTTTTTCTGGCATGTTACGAGCTGAAAATGCTCAGGTGTGAATGCAGCCTAAAAATTATCCTTTTAAAAGACATGAAGGTTTATTTATTAAATAATTAAACAATGTTCACTTAGCTAGTGATCATTTTTCTCATTTTAAATAGGCAAATATTTATAGGGGAATTAAATAAAGGGCTGTTGCTTGTGTATAATTAAAGTAAAAACATCTTCACTTTATTTTCCCTTTATTTGCACATCTCTGCTTCTTTAGTAAATCAATCCCATAGTCTTGGGTGTAACCCAGTGTCTTCAAGATCCCTGTTTCTGAGCCTAAAATTATACTATCCTGAAGACCAGAGGATATCGGGTTCCCAACTCTACATATTTAAAAAATACAGGAGTATCCTATATTGTAATATTTACTTGTAGTGCTTACTCTGAAATGGCCTGCTGATTGCCGCAGTTTCTTTTCCCGATTAGTGTAGAGGCAGCCAGGCACACAGCAATCGTCTGCAGAACCCCCCAGTAAGCAGTAATGGTAGAATTGTGTCTTTATATGGACCTTTCCTATACTAAAACCTATTGGTCAATTTAATATAAGATTGTCTAGAATATGGCCCTTCTGCATTATGGGACTTAACTGATAGCTGCCAACCCTTATTATTCTATATTATTATAAGCTTTGCTTCAACAAAAACACGTGATCGGCGTACATTGAGGTCAAGTTCACAACACCTGCAGTCCAGTGCGTTTTTTTTCTGCATCAAAAAGGCATGGATAGTAGGTTATATGATTTTTAATGGCAGAATTCACACAAGTGCGGTCAGTTCCAGTGCGTTCCAGTTCCAGAAAAAAGTAGAACATGCTGCATTTTTTCTGCACTGAACTGCATCGGAAGGCACCTAAACGCACCAAAAACACACTAGAACACATATGTCCTTATTTAATGTTAAGAGGGGGGAATGGAATGCATCAAAAACACTTTGCGGTTGCTTTTAACCATTATTCAGCCGCTAACGGGAGGCTAACGACGCCCCAGCGCCTCAGTGTGAAAGTGCCCTTAGTGCATTGATTTCTGCCTTTCCTCCCTGGCCTCTGTACTGTCACACTGACAGGTGCATGGCCAAGGATTTTTGAACTAAAGGTGGGCAGAGCCTGATGGGGAACTGAACGACTAGTGTTCTCCACAGGGTTGCCAACTTTCAGTAAATTTATGAACAGTTTGTAAAATCTGGACATTCATGGACAGATGAAAAATGACAGATTTTATAAACTGTTCATAAATTTACTGAAATTTGTCAACCCTGGTTCCCCATTAGGTCTTCTTTAGTTATCATTGTCAGCGCAAGGTAGTGGGCAGATCCATAGCCATTATTCTGTGCAATAGCTGCTTTAAATCTGGCCACTTCCATGCACTATCACAAGCAAGATGAACCTGATGAAAGAGGGACTAAAGACTGTACCTGAAATTTTTTTTTTTTAAAAGCCAGCAGCTACAAATACTGCAGCTGCTGACTTTTAATAAATGGACACTTACCTGTCACAGTTTCCAGCGATGTCGGCAGCAGAGGCCGATCAATCGCTCGGCTCTCTGCTGCTGCCGGCGCCATTCTTGGTGAGGGAACCAGGAAGTGAAGCGTTGCGGCTTCACTTCCCGGTTCCCTACTGCGCAAGCGCGAGTTGCGCAGCGCAATAAGAATCGTCTGCGCTGTCTGCTGGGACCCGTGTGTGTCCCAGCAGACAGCGCGCCGGGACAGGAAGTGGCATAGACTCCCGTGGGAGTTTATGCCCGGAAGTGGGTGTAAATAGGTATCTGTACCCCCCTCCCCCTTTCTACGGCCGGAAATTAGCACACCAGCTCTAGCTGAAAGCAGTGCAGCCATTGGCTCCCGCTGCTGACAATCAAATCCAATGACGCAGCGCCGGGGGTCGAGTCCTGCATTCTGTGTGAATGGACACAGATGCGGGACTCCGCAGCGCACTCGCACGGGTGTCCACCAAGGTGAGCGCTTCTCCAACGTGGACACTCGATGTGGGGAGGAGCCACCAGCGCTGCTGAGGGACCCCAGAAGAGGAGGACTACTGGGGCCACTCTGTGCAAAACAAACTGCACAGTGGAGGTAAGTATGACATGTTTGTATTTTTTTTCTTTTTTTTTTTAACAAGGATTTACAACACCTTTAAGTAAATGGGTAAGCAGAGCCTGATGGGGAACTCTGAGACTAGTTCTCCATCAGGTGTGTCTTGGCTTTGCTTGACAGTGGATGTCAGTAAGCTGGAGAGCAGCTATGGACCCACCCATTGCCATCCACTGTCAATTACAGGCAAGGCGAACCTGATAGGGAACTAATCTCAAAGTTCCCCATCAGGTTCCACTCACTGTCGGTTCAGTGTGACTTGTTATGATATGGGTTGCCTTTGTCCTAGTAACCAATATAGTAAATATAAAACACATTCAAACATTATAAATTACACTGAAATCTCATAAACACTGCTCAGACAAGGTAATGCTAGTGGTGTTCCAATAAAGAGAAGAAGCTGCGCTGAATATTGAATTAATAAAAATAACCTGTGAAAAAACACATTATATGCATGTATAAAAAACACAGTGGCAAGTGCAAAAAAAAATGTAAATACATTTTTTCCCCCCGCCTATGATCAGACGTTAGAAAAGATGATACCAAAATATGTGTAAGTTATGAAAATTAACCATATAATATGTGATTGTGATTGAAACAAAAATTGGACAAATGAATACAGTCTATATATAAAATAGGATGGATGAATATGGAAGCAGTCTATATCATGAATCTTGAAAAACGATGGACCATGGCAACACCCACTGACGAGACTCCAGGGGACACAGACTGTGAATCCACCACCACACAGAGTAAAGACTTACCAGCTATACAAGCTAAGTTAGCTTGTCACCCAACCTGGGTATTCAGATCTCCCGCTGTTGTTTTGGGCTTGTATATGGGGCATTCCTCGAATCCCAGCCCAGATGAGATACCTTTCCACGTGTGTTGGTATTAACCAACACTCACGACTTGGGGTACTTGCTGATAGACCTGGGGTGGGAACAAGGTCTCAATAAAGGTATGCAGCCTGTAGGTAAAAATAACAATTTACTACCGCTTTGAGAGTAGGTGCATAAATTTGGATATTGGATCGTAATGCTTCTTCCAATATCCTCCTCAGATTAGGAAATGATTAAATCCCAAAAAATGATTGCATACTCACAAACAAGATAAATAATAGGTGTGTCACATAACATCTTTAGCGGTAGGCGATTGTCATCTGGCCATATACCACATGGTTGGAAGGCTGATGTGTTTTGGGGGACATGCCCCCTTTCTCAAAGCTAAACCAACCACATGCAAAGCCACAGCTTAAATGGTCTCACATAAAAAGCAGCCCTCCTCCTCAATGAGCATAGGCTCCTAAAGACAATGTGCATACCCCCTCCTTGTTGACATAACACTGCACTGACCAATGCCATTCCTCATACATATATATGTATAAAAAGGTGTGTGTACGTGCATATCCTGGCTTACTTAACCACCTTGAGTCCCCTGGAAGCCCCCCCCTCCCCATGTTTGTTTTTGCAGATATTATTAAATTAATGAACACACAACACCTCTCTTCCCCTTCACCCTAAATTCAAGCTGGACACAATTACTGCCAGTTTAGTTATTTGTGAAATGGCAGTGAATTTGTGCAGCCAAAGTGACAGGTTCCAAAAGGGGTGGTGGTAAAAACTGAACTGAAATGCCACAGTGGTGTAGTGGGTAGTACTCTCACCTAGCAGTACAAAGGGTTGCTGGTTCGAATCCCAACCACGACACTACCTGTCTGGAATTTGTATGTTCTCCCTGTGCCTGCGTGGGTTTCCTCCGGGTACTCCGGTTTCCTCCCACAATCCAAAGACATGCAGGTAGGTTAATTGGCTTCTGTCCAAAAATTGGCCCTAGTATATGAATGGGGACCTTGGATTGTGGGCTCCTTGAGGGTAGGGACCGATGTGAGTGTGCAATGTACAGGGATAGGGACAGTTGTAGACACTACACTGGCTCAGGTTGAACTGGATGGACTGATGTCTTTATTCAACCTTACTAACTATGAAACTATGAATATGGCGCATATGTAGGGACTTGTACTAAAAACAGTGCAATGCTTGCATGAATTAGGCTGAAGACCTTATTAAAGGGGCCATACCGCCTGAAAAGAGACCTTACTGCTTTATTCAATTCCCCGAATATGTCTCGTACCATTTTTACAGGTGATTTTCACGTAAGATCTATCTGATTTGGCAAGAATCACCAATCATTAGCGTTTTCAGATCTCAACTGTTAAAATAAAAGAATCTGACTGATGACTGGTAACACCTTTTTTATTTTAACAGAATCATAAATTAGTCAAATTATTGAACCCTATGGAAAAAAAAAAAAAAAAAGAATGAAAAAAACTAAGAATAAAAAAAAAAAAAAACAGCAGTAGCGGTATAATTATATTGTTATATTGTTATATTGAATTTCCATATACTAAAACCTATTGGTTCATTGCATATGGTTTTCTAGAATATGGCCTTCTGGATTTTGGAACTTTACCCGGTAGCTGCTATTACTAATTATAATTGTTATAGATTTTGCTAAAATAAATATAGCAAAACATAAAAAAATTATCAATGTACATCAGCATAAAATCAGCATAAAATCAGAAGATTTTTTTGTTTGATACTTCATGCGTTTATAAAGTTTTGTATTCTTATATGGGGCTTATAGGCTTGATAAATAAACAGTGAAAGGTGCAAAATGCTGAAGAAAAAATGCCACAAATTATAGCAACCAATCTAAATTAATTTTATTGATGCCACACTGACTCTGATGGGCTGGTATGCTATGCTGCAGTACTCTTTGCACTTAGCACTTTGCACTTCACTTCTGGGACTGTTTTATTTAAATAGACCTGTAATTCTTTGTTCTAATATGTGAAGCAGAAATGGGCAATGTGCCTTTTGAGTAACAGTGCTGTCATATATCCTGACTTATGAGAGAAAGTGAATGCCTTGCTTGGCATTCTATTCAATTACAAATGATTTAATTAATCACAAGATGATTTAATTAAATGGATTGCTTATTAGTCACCTGCTAGGAAGATAATTGTCAGAGAATACACTGTAAATGCATTGAACACTCGAATAGTTGTTTATAAAATTAGTTGTCACATAGCTGTTGACATATGCTGTCACGTTGCTGCTGAACATGTGCCTCTATCATAGCATATGTGGCTTACTTTATATTTACTAAATGTTCAACTTTTTTTTTTTCAGGGTTAATCAGTTCAAAAATAATATTTCAGTTTTGGGTGGGTGCTGCTGGACTAAACCTATGGCTTCCTATTGCTCGTGGACAGTTTTCCACTGGATATTTGATCTCTTTTTCCTCCTTCCATGATGGAAGGGACAGTTTGGCAAATTGTAATTCCAATGCAAAGATCCTGGGAAATATTGACACAAATGAGTCTTGTGCATGATTTAAACAACAGATACCCTTTGGTTAGTTTAGAGTTACTGCAGCATTTGTTACAGAGATCATAGTTGTGACGCGGCACTTCCTCAGTAGGACAGTAGCTGCATTGAAAACATGCCATGGACGAACAGCTCCTGAACCACTTGTGGGCGTAATTTGTGCCAAACTGGTTCAGAAAATAGCTCATTATTTTGCATGATTTTGAATACATTTGCTTCTAAAGTCAAGGTTAGTAAATCGCCTTTATTATAAGAGACCGAAAGAATGAAAATTTTAACAACAAATCTATAACATTTTAAACTGCCTGCAGCAAAGAAAAAATATTATATTGGTACTTGAACTGCCCATCAATTGTTTATCCCATCATGTAATGTTGTAATGTAATACTTGGCCTATTACTGAAAGCAGGGAACCACTGAGGGGTGAAAGTGTGTATTTTTACTGCTCTTGAACAGTGAAGGAACCCATTAAGTAATCCCTTATTATTACATGTCATTCTCTTGCAGCCATCAGTCTGTATTTTTATTGAAACGGAAAATCATTAAAATGCTGCTTTTGCTGCACATATAAATATTGGACAAAATGGCAATTCTTCAGATCGTGAGCGGCACAAACTGTATTAACCCATTTACTGCCATAAGTATTTTAGAATGTTGTAAATAGAAGATTATCTCCTCTGTGATGGGTTGCCACATAAACCTTGAGTACATGATTAATGTAGACAAAGTATACTGTATAATATTGCAACATGTTGTGATATTGCATTAAACACAGTTCTGCCTTTTTGCTATAAATAAAGATATCTTGCTGATCAATTGTAAAAATAAAAAGCAGCTTTTGCTGCCAATACCCACATCTTCTCAGGTGCTGTTCCTCACACTCACTGCTCTGCAATTCAGCACTGATCCTTTTGTGGGATAAATGTTGTCCGTAGTCATCCTGTTCATCCCTGAGAGTCCTGGGGGTATGTCATCAAGTCGGACTGGGCTTATTGTACTTTTGGAGAGAGAGGGACTCACACCTCATAATGTGAGCAATACGTGACTAAGGCCCACCCACCATGCTACCACCAGAGGAGAAGAGGAAGGACCCATGATGCCATTACTGGTTTGAAGACTACCAGATTTAAGGTGTGTATAAAGTCGTTTTTATAAAATGAGGAGTCGGGGGAGCTTGGAGAAAGCAGTGAGAACAAAAGTAAAATTGGTATCACTTTAAAAAATGGGTTATCCACCAAATTTACAGATCCCCCACACCTTACAAACAGGTCTGATTCTCTGTAGGACAGACATTTGAAAATGTTCAGTGACCAATACACAACATTTTAGACTCTAGTGCTGTCATTTTCATTGTGGAGTTTTGGCTCCAAGAATAACTAAAAAGTTGCTACATTCCCTAAAATATCAAGGTCAAAACTATCCACTATCATAAAGCACCCCTTATTAAAGCCCAACTCCAGCCAAAACCGTTTATAGTGTGGAAGGAGTCAAACCTCTGTCAAGTTTTTTATTTGTGTTGTGTTCCCACTGGGGAGATTTTCCCTTCACTTCCTATCAGGACCGCTTGTAATGGGAAATCTCTTGGAGATGAAGACTACAACTAAACACCTAGGGAAGAGTTAGATGTTAGGTTATTATTACTTTTTGTGTCCTGCTACCCTGGTGACAATGAGTCAACTTTTTTCCCCCCAAGAAGTAAGATGATACGTGGTCATGGACAGCAATAAAAACTTGACAGAAGTATGTACTCTTTGCATGTCTAAAAAACAAAATTTTAATTTGACTGCAGTTTCTCTACCTGAACCTTTATCTATGCCCTATAATGGTTCCTAAACACCTAACCCCTATCCTAATACCTAACCTAGCCCTTTATTCTTTACATTTCTTTACATTAAACTGTTTGTAACCCTAAAAGAAAAGAAAGATCTTGTTCCTTTAAAGCATGTTAAACAGCACAGTGCTTGTGCTGTGTAATTTGTCCTATTGTATGATGTAAAATAACTGGTTGATTGTGCCTGTTCCTGTGTCCCGCTGTGTGTGCTGACCACAGTAATCATGGCTGCCGATCCTTGATACCGTGGTCAGTTTATGTGTCTCCGTCATCTAGTTGTCTGCTCTCTGCTCTGAGTCTCTCCCCTCTCCCTCTCTGCCTGTCAGTTCCCGAAGCCTGTGTGTGAGAGTTCCGAAGCCTGTTTTTGAAAACGATCTCCTCCCCGTCCCTCCCATCCTACTACTCTTCCTGGTGGCTTAAAAATACCATTTATAAATAACTTGCATCCCCTTTGTTTTATCAAGATCTAAAGTACTGTGTGTCCATTTTTTTTAGTTTTAATTATCCTAAATACATTCTCTCACAGCACCGACGTGAAGTCACGTGACCCCTCCTCTGCTGGCTGCCTGATTTTGAAGGTTTATCTCAGCCCTTCCCTCTGAATTCTTTAGATTGGGGAAGGAGAGCAGAGGAATGTAATTTAACCTCACAATGGTTCTGTGAGAGAATGTATTTAGACTAAGAATTTGTAAAGCAAAGGACAAAGTACTTTATATCTTGAAAAAACAGAGGGGATGCAAGTTATTTATTATCCTGACTTTACAACCACTTTAACCTGATCCTGATATTTAAACTTTATTATTAACTCGGGCTCGGGCCCAAAGCTTGGGTACTTCCATCTTCTTCTGGTCTTACTTCTGGGTTAACTCTGTTCGGCCACAATTATGTCACTCCTTTGCATGTGCACATTAGTCGCTTCATCACAGCACAAAGCTGTGCTTCAAATATACTCTGAGCTAATCATGCGCTGATAGCGCTGCGTTTACCATTGACAGGTCAGGAGAAGCATTTATGACAGAGGAGGCGGATAGGGTCTCCTCTGTCATTAAAATCTTACCTGTCAGCACTTTCTAAAAAATTCAGCTTTAAAAAGGAACTCTATTCCCCCCCCTCACCCCCCCTACCTTTTTCACATACATGACCAGTGAATCCAGGGGTGTTCTGTAGGCATCTGACGCTCTGCTGCTGTACACCCAACCCTGTGCTTCCATCTTCTTCTCTGACATCATCGGAAGTCAGCTGTATCTTCTGGGTTCCTGAAGCTGGCCCCCTGAGTTGTGCCGCAGAGCATCACGAGGGGATCTGCAAAAACTAGGAAGAGACAGCTGGTCCCTTGATGATGCACCGTGGCTCATATGTTGTAGCAGCCACTCTCAACCAGGGTTCCATGAAATCCTAGAGTTTCTCCAGAGGTTGCTAGGGGTTCATTGGGCAGTAGCTGATTAACCTCCCATCTGATGGTGCCTGGTATTGTGTGTGACCACCACTATAAAGGGACATTCTTCCCACTAATCACCAATTTAAAGGGGTGTTTCAGCAACATTTTTTTTTAAAGTCAGCAGCTAAAAAAAGGTAGCTGCTGACTTTTAATAAGTACACTTACCCTCTCAGGGCACCCGCGATGTCAGTCGTGGAGGCAGAGATGTCCCTCGGCGCTCCGGTCCCAGCGCCGCCATCCTCAGTAATGGAAACGGGCAGCGAAGACTACGGCTTCACTGCCCGTTTCCCACTGCACATGCGCGAGTCGTCGCGCGGCCTACTGCGCATGCGCGAGTCGTCGTGCAGCGCTTTGTGAATAGGGAACGCAATGTGTTGTGGAACACACAGTTCCCATAACCCACCGCGCCACATTCACTAGAAGACGGCGTAGGAGCAGAAGACAGAACAGTGCCGCGGAACAGGAAGAGGCAGATTAGGACGATCTGCCTAGCAACAGCCATTTCTGGTAAGTAAAAAATATATATATTTTTTTTTTTCATTTTAAATTTTTATTAACATTTTTATCAAGTTTTTTTTTTTTCAGGGTGGCCCTCCACTTTAAGGGGAATTCTTCCCACAGTGACATGCGTATCCCAGGAGGCTGTGGGTAACTGCTTTCTTGCCTAGGGAGGAATCTGTGAAGTGCAGGAAGGGTTTCCCAAAAAAAGTATTAAGAAATTCCCAATGTGAGAGAGGAAGGGGGTAAGGTTGAAGTGGCAAAAAGTGGGCGGGGACAATATGAGAGGACACCACCAAGTGTTATTCTTTATTTTTGTTCATGTATCTTTAGACTTAGTTTACACTTGTGCTTTGGGGTTGGTCAAAACATGCGGTTAAGCTGAGGTTTTACCACCTTCCAACTGTTCTCAATTAAGCTTCAAACAGAGGTGTACACATGCCACAGTGTGACAAAAATTAGCCCCCCGACGCATTCAGTGGGTTGCATGGAATGGGACCCATACAACCGCAGCTGGTGGTGTGGGTTTTAGGGATTAAAAGAGGCGGTGAGAAGGCAGCAAAGCACCACCTCATCACCTGTCAAATGCCCTCTGAAAAGTAGAAATTGTAGGGGAATTGGGGCAGCAGGATTTTTTTCGGGACCGTCATAGGACATACATAAGAATTTTTGAAAACAAGAAGTTTTATTGTATACAAAACAGTTTTTTTTATATATATATTAATCATACAATGCAAAAAAGACCATACAAATGTCCAAGTATACAGACATATCCCTCTTGGTAGTTGCTACACCCCCAATAATGGGGCCACTTCTACTTGGGAAGCTACTCAAGAGCAAATGACTACTTGTAGGCCGTCTATTTCCTATCTCAACATGTTTCGCAATTTACCACTTCTTCAGAGAGGGGCACAGAGGGAGTAAAGCACTGAAAATTAAATATAAAACATATATATATCTTCATACTGACATAGATAATCCATGTGGAGCATAAGGTTCACATAGACTATGTGCATAGCAGACAGTGATATGAAAAACACTCACCCCAAAGTCAAGTCAGGTTTAGCCAAGGGCCAACATGGCAGCATGAAAGCAAATATCACCGGGCGAGCATGGGATCAGACAAAATAGGACCACTGGAATGACTGTGCATGTATAAAAATATATATCTTCCAGCACATTTAAACCTATATGATAATGGGGTATCGGGTTCATACCACAGTAATCCTTGTTTAAAATCAATACTAATGATAGATGAGTAGGGTGGACTATGGCTGGACCCCAAAATGTTGACACATAGTCATTTACTCTGGACTAGCTTCCCAGGAAGAAGTGGCCCCATTATTGGGGGTGTAGCAATCTTCAAGAGGGATAATTCTGTATATTTGGAAATGTTATGGTCCTTTTTGTATTGTGTGATTAATACACTGCTCAAAAAAAAATAAGGAACACTTTGAAAACACATCAGATCTCAATGGGGAAAAATATCATGCTGGATATCTATATTGATATAGACTGGGTAATGTGTTAGGAACGAAAAGATGTCACATCGTTTGATGGAAATTAAAATTATTAACCTATAGAGGGCTGAATTCAAAGACACCCAGAAAATCAAAGTGACAAAATGATGCAGCAAGCTAGACTGCCAAGGTCGGGGCATGCTCCTAATGAGACAATGGATGATGGTATTACCCCCTAGATCTTGACCATGACATCACTGAGCTCCTGCACAGACTGAGGTGCAACCTGGCAGTGTCAGATGGACCAAAACATAATGTCCCAAAGGTGTTCTATTGGATTTAGGTCAGGCGAGCGTGGGAGCTAATCAATGGTATCAATTCATTCATCCTCCAGGAACTGGCTGCATACTCTAGCCACATGAGGCCAGGCATTGTGGTGCACCAGGAGGAACTCAGGACTCACTGCACCAGCGTAGGGTCTGACAATGGGTCCAAGGATTTCATCCTGATACCCAATGGCAGTCAGAGTGCCATTGTCTAGCCTGTAGAGGTCTGTGGGTCCCTCCATGGATATGCTTCCCCAGACCATAACTGACCCACCACCAAACTAGTCATGCTGAACGATGTTACAGGCAGCATAACGTTCTCCACAGCTTCTCCAGACCCTTTCATATATGTTACATGTGCTCAGGGTGATCCTGCTCTCATCTGTGAAAAGCACAGGGTGCCAGTAGCAGACCTGCCAATTCTGGTGTTCAATGGCAAATGCCAATCAAGCTCCACGGTGCTGGGCAGTGAGCACGGGGCCCACTAGAGGACGTCGGGCCCTCAGGCCACCCTCATGAATTCTGTTTCTGATTGTTTGGTCAGAGACATTCACACCAGTCGCCTGCTGGAGGTCATTTTGTAGAGCTCAGGCAATGCTCATCCTGTTTCTCCTTGTACAAAGGAGCAGATACCGGTCCTGCTGCCCTGTCCAGCTCTCTTAGAGTAACTGCCTGTCTAGCCTCTACTGAGCAACAATCTAATCAATAAGGTTGCAAAGGTCTTGAGAGAGCGTTTTGCTTTTACCCATCATGAGATGTTTCTTGTGTGACACCTTGGTAGTGAGACACCTTGTTATAAGCCATTAGTTGAGACTGAACCAGCTGATATTAATTTGCACTGACAAGGGACAGGATTGCTTTCTAATTACTGATAGATTTCAGCTGGTGTCTTGGCTTTCCATGCCTTTTTGCATCTCCTTTTTCTTCATGAGTTTAATACTTTTTCCCTGTGTCATTCAATTTTATTACACATTACTTTCTGAGCGAATTTCTGAACTAATTTGTTTTGGTTTTTTTGTACGTATGGATTGCATAGGTTGTTACCGACATATGGTGAAACTTTCATGTCAATAGCACCTTTAGAAATATATTTACCTAGAAAAATGGTGACGTGTGCAATACTTATTTTACCCGCTGTATATATTGTACCTTCACATAAGTTCCCGCCCTCAAGGATCTTACAGTCCAAGGACCCTAACTCACATACATACACATACTAGGGCCAATTTAGACAGGAGCCAATTAACCTACCAGTCATGTCTTTGAAGAGTGGAAGGAAAATGGAGTACCTGGAGGGAACCTGTGTAGGCACTGGAGGAACATATAGATTGACATGTTAACTGATGCAATTGTAATAATCACAGTTGCCTGTCCACGTTACCAGTTTGTAAAATAATAAATAATTACTTACTACCAACTGCAGAATGCTTGTATGAATGGGCACTGTTAAAAATAAAAGTGGTATTTTATTTAATCTTTAATTAGTCCATATACTTCAATAAATATGTAATCGTTACTTGTAAGTACTCATAATCCTCCTTCCTCCCCCACCACTCTCTGCAAATCAGCTGATATTGAACTGACAACTGGAGTGTCTGACTGCTAAAATAAGGGAAAAGAAGGTGAGTGGGAGTGTGTGACAAAAAAAGTCTATCTGCTGGCTGTCTAGATGTTTCAAACCATGAGAGTAGGTGCTGAAGATATTCAGTCAATTTCTTAGAGTTTTAGGTGGTGGGGTTGTGGCACAGAAATACACAGAACAATTTTACCACCTAATATTGAGGCTGCTGTGTGGCAAAGGAACCCTAAAAAGAACAGTGTTGACACTACAGAAAAAGAAAAAAAAGAAGAGGAAACAAAAAAAGGAAAGAAGCAAAGAACACATAATATAATAGCTGTCTACTTTTTATTAACTTATTTTGTATTTTCATAATCCTAATCAGTATATAATACATTACATTTAAAAATGAATAGAGTCATGCTAGAAACAGTAATCAAACTTGAGTCATGCAAGTTAAAGGACCACTTTCAAGAAAACTAATATTAAAAAAATGCCACAAAGGGTTTATTTTTATTTTTTACATGCTTTGCCCTCTGAAGAGCAATCTGTGGAAAACTGCTTTTCAGAGGGCATTTGACAGGTGATGAGGAGGTGCTTTGCTGCCTTCTCACCGCCTCTTTTAATCCCTAAAACCCACACCACCAGCTGCGGTTGTATGGGTCCCATTCCATGCAACCCACTGAATGCGACGGGGGGCTAATTTTTGTCACACTGTGGCATGTGTACACCCCTGTTTGAAGCTTAATTGAGAACAGTTGGAAGGTGGTAAAACCTCAGCTTAACCGCATGTTTTGACCAACCCCAAAGCACAAGTGTAAACTAAGTCTAAAGATACATGAACAAAAATAAAGAATAACACTTGGTGGTGTCCTCTCATATTGTCCCTGCCCACTTTTCGCCACTTCAACCTTACCCCCTTCCTCTCTCACATTGGGAATTTCTTAATACTTTTTTTGGGAAACCCTTCCTGCACTTCACAGATTCCTCCCTAGGCAAGAAAGCAGTTTCCCACAGCCTCCTGGGATACGCATGTCACTGTGGGAAGAATTCCCCTTAAAGTGGAGGGCCACCCTGAAAAAAAAAACTTGATAAAAATGTTAATAAAAATTTAAAATGAAAAAAAATATATATATATTTTTTTTACTTACCAGAAATGGCTGTTGCTAGGCAGATCGTCCTAATCTGCCTCTTCCTGTTCCGCGGCACTGTTCTGTCTTCTGCTCCTACGCCGTCTTCTAGTGAATGGGGCGCGGTGGGTTATGGGAACTGTGTGTTCCACAACACATTGCGTTCCCCATTCACAAAGCGCCGCACGACGACTCGCGCATGCGCAGTTGGAAACGGGCAGTGAAGCCGTAGTCTTCGCTGCCCGTTTCCATTACTGAGGATGGCGGCGCTGGGACCGGAGCGCCGAGGGACATCTCTGCCTCCACGACTGACATCGCGGGCGTCCCTGAGAGGGTAAGTGTACTTTTTAAAAGTCTGCAGCTACCCTTTTTTAGCTGCTGACTTTAAAAAAAAATGTTGCTGAAACACCCCTTTAAATTGGTGATTAGTGGGAAGAATGTCCCTTTATAGTGGTGGTCACACACAATACCAGGCACCATCAGATGGGAGGTTAATCAGCTACTGCCCAATGAACCCCTAGCAACCTCTGGAGAAACTCTAGAATTTCATGGAACCCTGGTTGAGAGTGGCTGCTACAACATATGAGCCACGGTGCATCATCAAGGGACCAGCTGTCTCTTCCTAGTTTTTGCAGCTGACCCCCTCATGATGCTCTGCGGCACAACTCAGGGGGCCAGCTTCAGGAACCCAGAAGATACAGCTGACTTCCGATGATGTCAGAGAAGAAGATGGAAGCACAGGGTCGGGTGTACAGCAGCAGAGCGTCAGATGCCTACAGAACACCCCTGGATTCACTGGTCATGTATGTGAAAAAGGTAGGGGGGGTGAGGGGGGGGAATAGAGTTCCTTTTTAAAGCTGAATTTTTTAGAAAGTGCTGACAGGTAAGATTTTAATGACAGAGGAGTCCCTATCCGCCTCCTCTGTCATAAATGCTTCTCCTGACCTGTCAATGGTAAACGCAGCGCTATCAGCGCATGATTAGCTCAGAGTATATTTGAAGCACAGCTTTGTGCTGTGATGAAGCGACTAATGTGCACATGCAAAGGAGTGACATAATTGTGGCCGAACAGAGTTAACCCAGAAGTAAGACCAGAAGAAGATGGAAGTACCCAAGCTTTGGGCCCGAGCCCGAGTTAATAATAAAGTTTAAATATCAGGATCAGGTTAAAGTGGTTGTAAAGTCAGGATAATAAATCACTTGCATCCCCTCTGTTTTTTCAAGATATAAAGTACTTTGTCCTTTGCTTTACAAATTCTGAGGCTGCATTCACACCTGGGCGTTTTGTAGCTTGAAGCCTGAAGCTACAAAAGCTAGAGGGGAAAAAATACATTATTCTCTATGGAGATGGTTCACATCTCCACTCCAAAACGCCTGAAGCCCTACGCCTGAAGCTCAAACAAGTTCCGGACCCTTTTTTGTCGCGCGAATCGGGCAGATTTGGACGTTTTTATTCTTTTTACATTGGTGACCTTTTGCTCTGCAGAAAATTCGCGGCAAAACGCGGTAAAAAACGCCGCGAATCGCGGTAAAAAAACGCCGCAAATCGCGGTAAAAAACGCCGCGAAAAAACGCCGCAATTCGTGCGATTTTCTGCCTGAAAGGTGTGAATGCAGCCTTAGTCTAAATACATTCTCTCACAGAGCCATTGTGAGGTTAAATGACATTCCTCTGCTCTCCTTCCCCAATCTAAAGAATTCAGAGGGAAGGGCTGAGATAAACCTTCAAAATCAGGCAGCCAGCAGAGGAGGAGTCACGTGACTTCATGTCGGTGCTGTGAGAGAATGTATTTAGGATAATAATTGTAAAAAAAATGGACACACAGTACTTTAGATCTTGATAAAACAGAGGGGATGCAAGTTATTTATAAATGGTATTTTTAAGCCACCAGGAAGAGTAGTAGGAGTGGAGGGAAGGGGAGGAGATCGTTTTCAAACACAGGCTTCGGAACTCTCACACACAGGCTTCGGGAACTGACAGGCAGAGAGGGAGAGGGAGAGACTCAGAGCAGAGAGCAGACAACTAGATGACGGAGACACGTAAACTGACCATGGTATCAAGGATCGGCAGCCATGATTACTGTGGTCAGCACACACAGCGGGACACAGGAACAGGCACAATCAACCAGTTATTTTACATCATACAATAGGACAAATTACACAGCACAAGCACTGTGCTGTTTAACATGCTTTAAAGGAACAAGATCTTTCTTTCCTTTTAGGGTTACAAACAGTTTAAAATGTAAAGAATAAAGGGCTAGGTTAGGTATTAGGATAGGGGTTAGGTGTTTAGGACCCATTATAGGGCATAGATAAAGGTTCAGGTAGAGAAACTGCAGTCAAAATAAAATTGTGTTTTATAGACATGCAAACAGTACATACTTCTGTCAAGTTTTTATTGCTGTCCATGAACACGTATCATCTTACTTCTTGGGGGGAAAAAAAGTTGACTCATTGTCACCAGGGTAGCAGGACACATAAAGTAATAATAACCTAACATAGGTTCTAACTCTTCCCTAGGTGTTTAGTTGTAGTCTTCATCTCCAAGAGATTTCCCATTACAAGCAGTCCTGATAGGAAGTGAAGGGAAAATCTCCCCAGTGGGAACACAACACTATAAACGGTTTTGGCTGGAGTTGGGCTTTAATAAGTGGTGCTTTATGATAGTGGATAGTTTTGACCTTGATATTTTAGGGAATGTAGCAACTTTTTAGTTTTTCTTGGAGCCAAAACTCCACAATGAAAATGACAGCACTAGAGTCTAAAATGTTGTGTATTGGTCACTGAACATTTTCAAATGTCTGTCCTACAGAGAATCAGACCTGTTTGTAAGGTGTGGGAGATCTGTAAATTTGGTGGATAACCCATTTTTTAAAGTGATACCAATTTTACTTTTGTGCTCACTGCTTTCTCCAAGCTCCCCCGACTCCTCATTTTATAAAAACTACTTTATACATACCTTAAATCTGGCAGTCTTCAAACCAGTAATGGCATCATGGGTCCTTCCTTTTCTCCTCTGGTGGTAGCACGGTGGGTGGGCCTTAGTCACGTATTGCTCACATTATGAGGTGTGAGTCCCTCTCTCTCCAAAAGTACAATAAGCCTGGTCCGCCTTGATGACATACCCCCAGGACTCTCAGGGATGAACAGGATGACTACGGGCAACATTTATACCAGAAAAGGATCAGTGCTGAATTGCAGAGCAGTGAGTCTGTGAGGAACAGCACCCGAGAGGATGTGGGTATTGGCAGCAAAAGCTGCTTTTTATTTTTACAACTGATCAGCAAGATATCTTTATTTATAGCAAAAAGGCAGAACTGTGTTTAATGCAATATCACAACATGTTGCAATATTATACAGTATACTTTGTCTACTTTAATTATGTACTCAAGGTTTATGTGGCAACCCATCACAGAGGAGACAATCTTCCATTTACAACATTCTAAAATACTTATGGCAGTAAATGGGTTAATACAGTTTGTGCCGCTCACGATCTGAAGAATTGCCATTTTGTCCAATATTTATATGTGCAGAAAAAGCAGCATTTTAATGATTTTCCGTTTCAATAAAAATACAGACTGATGGCTGCAAGAGAATGACATGTAATAATAAGGGATTACTTAATGGGTTCCTTCACTGTTCAAGAGCAGTAAAAAAATACACACTTTCACCCCTCAGTGGTTCCCTGCTTTCAGTAATAGGCCAAGTATTACATTACAACATTACATGATGGGATAAACAATTGATGGGCAGTTCAAGTACCAATATAATATTTTTTCTTTGCTGCAGGCAGTTTAAAATGTTATAGATTTGTTGTTAAAATTTTCATTCTTTCGGTCTCTTATAATAAATATTAAAAAATATAAATAATGACTTTAGAAGCAAATGTATTCAAAATCATGCAAAATAATGAGCTACTTTCTGAACCAGTTTGGCACAAATTAGGCCCACAAGTGGTTCAGGAGCTGTTCGTCCATGGCATGTTTTCAATGCAGCTACTGTCCTACTGAGGAAGTGCCGCGTCACAACTATGATCTCTGTAACAAATGCTGCAGTAACTCTAAACTAACCAAAGGATATCTGTTGTTTAAATCATTCACAAGACTCATTTGTGTCAATATTTCCCAGGATCTTTGCATTGGAATTACAATTTGCCAAACTGTCCCTTCCATCATGGAAGGAGGAAAAAGAGATCAAATATCCAGTGGAAAACTGTCCACGAGCAATAGGAAGCCATAGGTTTAGTCCAGCAGCACCCACCCAAAACTGAAATATTATTTTTGAACTGATTAACCCTGAAAAAAAAAAAGTTGAACATTTAGTAAATATAAAGTAAGCCACATATGCTATGATAGAGGCACATGTTCAGCAGCAACGTGACAGCATATGTCAACAGCTATGTGACAACTAATTTTATAAACAACTATTCGAGTGTTCAATGCATTTACAGTGTATTCTCTGACAATTATCTTCCTAGCAGGTGACTAATAAGCAATCCATTTAATTAAATCATCTTGTGATTAATTAAATCATTTGTAATTGAATAGAATGCCAAGCAAGGCATTCACTTTCTCTCATAAGTCAGGATATATGACAGCACTGTTACTCAAAAGGCACATTGCCCATTTCTGCTTCACATATTAGAACAAAGAATTACAGGTCTATTTAATAAAACAGTCCCAGAAGTGAAGTGCAAAGTGCTAAGTGCAAAGAGTACTGCAGCATAGCATACCAGCCCATCAGAGTCAGTGTGGCATCAATAAAATTAATTTAGATTGGTTGCTATAATTTGCGGCATTTTTTCTTCAGCATTTTGCACCTTTCACTGTTTATTTATCAAGCCTATAAGCCCCATATAAGAATACAAAACTTTATAAACGCATGAAGTATCAAACAAAAAATCTTCTGATTTTAAGCTGATATAATTGTAAAAGCTTTTCAATGTACATTGATAATTTTTTTATGTTTTGCTATATTTATTTTAGCAAAATCTATAACAATTATAATTAGTTATAGCAGCTACCTGGTAAAGTCCCAAAATCCAGAAGGCCATATTCTAGAAAACCATATGCAATGAACCAATAGGTTTTAGTATATGGAAATTCAATATAACAATATAACAATATAATTATACTGCTACTGCTGTTTTTTTTTTTTATTCTTAGTTTTTTTTTTCTTTCTTTTTTTTCTTTTTACCATAGGGTTCAATAATTTGACTAATTTATGATTCTGCTAAAATAAAAAAGGTGTTACCAGTCATCAGTCAGATTATTTTATTTTAACAGTTGAGATCTGCAAACGCTAATGATTGGTGATTCTTGCCAAAGCAGATAGTTCTTACGTGAAAATCACCTGTAAAAATGGTACGAGACATATTCGGGGAATTGAATAAAGCAGTAAGGTCTCTTTTCAGGTGGTATGGCCCCTTTAATAAGGTCTGCAGCCTAATTCATGCAAGCATTGCATCGTTTTAAGTACAAGTCCCCACATATGCGCCATATTCAGATCAGTTTTTACCACCACCCCTTTTGGAACCTGTCACTTTGGCTGCACAAATTCCAAAAGAATTTCACTTTGGCTGCACAAATTCACTGCCATTTCACAAATAACCAAAACTGGCAGTAATTGTGTCCAACTTGGATTTAGGGTGCAGGGAGAGAGAGGTGTTGTGTGTTGATTAATTTAACAATATCTGCAAAAACAAACACGGGAGGGTTTCCAGGGGACACAAGGTGGTTAAGTAAGCCAGGATATGCACGTACACACACCTTTTTATACACATATATATGCATGAGGAATGGCATTGGTCAGTGCAGTGTTGTGTCAACATGGAGGGGGTATGCACATTGTCTTTAGGAGCCTATGCCCCACCTATGTGCTCATTGAGGAGGAGGGCTGCTTTTGATGTGAGACCATTTAAGCTGTGGCTATGCATGTGGTTGGTTTAGCTTTGAGAAAGGAGGCATGTCCCCCAAAACACGTCAGCCTTCCAATCATGTGGTATATGGCCAGATGAGGATCGCCTACCATTAAAGATGTTATGTGACACACCTATTATTTATCTTGTTTGTGAGTATGCAATCATTTTTTGGGATTTTATCATTTCCTAATCTGAGGAGGATATTAGAAGAAGCATTACGTTCCAATATCCAAATTTATGCACCTACTCTCAAAGCTGTAGTAAATTGTTATTTTTACCTACAGGCTGCATACCTTTATTGAGACCTTGTTCCCACCCCAGGTCTATCAGCAAGTCCCCCAAGTGGTGAGTGTTGGTTAATACCAACACACGCGGAAAGGTATCTCATCTGGGCTGAGATTCGAGGAATGCCCCATATACAAGCCCAAAACAACAGCGGGAGATCTGAATACCCAGGTTGGGTGACAAGCTAACCTAGCTTGTATAGCTGGTAAGCATTTACTCTGTGTGGTGGTGGATTCACAGTCTGTGTCCCCTGGAGTCTCGTCACTGGGTGTTGCCATGGTCCATCGTTTTTCAAGATTCATGATATAGACTGCTTCCATATTCATCCGTCCTATTTTATATATAGACTGTATTCATTTGTCCAATTTTTGTTTCAATCACAATCACTTATTATATGGTTAATTTTCATAACTTATACATATTTTGGTATCACCTTTTCTAACGTCTGATCATCTGATAAAAAATGTATTTAAATTTTTTTTTGCACTTGCCACTGTGTTTTTTATACATGCATATAATGTGTTTTTTCACAGGTTATTTTTATTAATTCAATATTCAGCGCAGCTTCTTCTCTTTATGTATTACGTGTTAGAACACCACTAGCATTACCTTGTCTGAGCACTAGAGTGTTTATGAGATTTCAGTGTAATTTAATGTGTTTTATATTTACTATATTGGTTACTAGGACAAAGGCAACCCATATCATAACAAGTCACACTGAACTGACAGTGAGTGGAACCTGATGGGGAACTTTGAGACTAGTTTGAGACTAGTTCCCTATTAGGTTCACCTTGCCTATAATTGACAATGGATGGCAATGGGTGGGTCCATAGCTGCTCTCCAGCTTACTGCCATCCACTGTCAATCAAAGCCCAGACACACCTGATGGGGAACTAGTCTCAGAGTTCCCCATCAGGCTCTGCTTACCCATTTACTTAAAGGAGTTGTAAATCCTTGTTTAAAAAAAAAAAAAAGAAAAAAATACAAACATGTCATACTTACCTCCACTGTGCAGTTTGTTTTGCACAGAGTGGCCCCAGTAGTCCTCCTTTTCTGGGGTCCCTCAGCAGCGCTTGTGGCTCCCCCCCCCACATCGAGTGTCCACGTTGGAGAAGCGCTCACCTTGGTGGACACCCGTGCGAGTGCGCTGCCGAGTCCCGCATCTGTGTCCATTCACACAGAATGCAGGACTCGACACCCCCCCCCCCCCCCCCGGCGCTGCGTCATTGGATTTGATTGACAGCAGCGGGAGCCAATGGCTGCACTGTTTTCAGCTAGAGCTGGTGTGCTCATTCCCGGCCGTAGAAAGATTGGGGTCAGAAAAGTAAAACGGGGGGTTGGGGGGGCTGCAGCACCACAGAAGGTTTTTCACCTTAATGCATAGAATGCATTAAGGTAAAAAACCATGAGGGTTTATAACCCTTTTAAATTCACAGCCACTGTGCCTGCTGAGTGGGTGGAGCCTGATGGGGAACTCTGAGACTAGCTCTTGAAGCGGTATTCCACCCTAAAGTGGAACTTCCGCTCATCGGAACCCTCCCCCCTCTGGTGTCACATTGGGCACAGCAGCAGACAGTGCAGACGATTCTTATTGCGCTGCACGACTCGCGCATGCGCAGTAGGGAACTGGGAAGTGAAGTCGCAACGCTTCACTTCCTGGTTCCCTCACCAAGAATGGCGCCAGCAGCTGCAGAGAGCCGAGCGATTGATCGGCCTCTGCTGCCGACATTGCTGGAACCTGTGACAGCTAAGTGTCCATTTATTAAAAGTCAGCAGCTGCAGTATTTGTAGCTGCTGGCTTTTAAAAAAAAGAAATTTCAAGTACAGTCCCTCTTTTATCAGGTTCATCTTGCTTGTGATAGTGCATGGAAGTGGCCAGATTTAAAGCAGCTATTGCACAGAATAACGGCTATGGATCTGCCCACTACCTTGCGCTGACAATGATAAGTAAAGAAGACCTAATGGGGAACCAGGGTTAACAAATTTCAGTAAATTTATGAACAGTTTGTAAAATCTGTCATTTTTTATCTGTCCATGAATGTTCAGATTTTACAAACTGTTCATAAATTTACTGAAAGTTGGCAACCCTGTGGGGAACACTAGTCGTTCAGTTCCCCATCGGGCTCTGCCCACCTTTAGTTCAAAACTCCTTGGCCATGCACCTGTCAGTGTGACAGTACAGAGGCCAGGGAGGGAAGGCAGAAATCAGGGGCACTTTCACACTGAGGCGCTGGGGCATTACTGTTGGTTTAGTGGCGCTTTTCGGCTGCTTTTAACCCCCCGTTAGCGGCTGAATAATAAAATAAAGAATAAAAGCGACCACAAAGTGTTTTTGATGCATTCCATTCCCCCCTCTTATTTCTTCACCTTAAATAAGGACATATGTGTTCTAGTGTGTTTTTGGTGCGTTTAGGTGCCTTCCGATGCAGTTCAGTGTAGAAAAAATGCAACATGTTCTACTTTTTTCAGGAACGCACTGGAACTGACTGCACTTGAATTATGCTATTAAAAATCATATAACCTACTATCCATGCATTTTTGATGCAGAAAAAAAAACGCACTGGACTGCATGTGTTGTGAACTGGACCTCAATGTACGCCGATCACGTGTTTTTGTTGAAGCAAAGCTTATGATAATATAGAATAATAAGGGTTGGCAGCTATCAGTTAAGTCCCATAATGCAGAAGGGCCATATTCTAGACAATCTTATATTAAATTGACCAATTGGTTTTAGTATAGGAAAGGTCCATATAAAGACACAATTCTACCATTACTGCTTACTTGGGGGTTCTGCAGACGATTGCTGTGTGCCTGGCTGCCTCTACACTAATCGGGAAAAGAAACTGCGGCAATCAGCAGGCCATTTCAGAGTAAGCACTACAAGTAAATATTACAATATAGGATACTCCTGTATTTTTTAAAAATGTAGAGTTGGGGACCTGATATCCTCTGGTCTTCAGGATAGTATAATTTTAGGCTCAGAAACAGGGATCTTGAAGACACTGGGTTACACCCAAGAATATGGGATTGATTTACTAAAGAAGCAGCGCTTGTGCAAATAAAGGGTTAATAAAGTGAAGATGTTTTTACTTTAATTATACACAAGCAACAGCCCTTTATTTAATTCCCCAAAAAATATTTGGGTATTTAAAATGAGAAAAATGATCACTAGCTAAGTGAACATTGTTTAATTATTTAATAAATAAACCTTCATGTCTTTTAAAAGGATAATTTTTAGGCTGCATTTACACCTGAGCATTTTCAGCTCGTAAAATGCCAGAAAAAAACGTCAGAAAAAGGCCCAACAAGCAAAATCCAATTCATTTCAATGGCACCTGTTCATATCTGAGCGTTTTATCACCTGAAGCAAAACGCCTAAAGCTCAAAACAGTACATGAGCTTCTTTTTAGGCAGATTACAGGTGTTTTTTCTGCTTTTTACATTGGTGACCTTTTGACCTGTACAAAAACGCTGCAAAATTGCGGCAAAAACACTGTAAAAATTGCGGCAAAATTGCGGTAGAAAACAAAATGCTCAGGTGTGAATGCAGCCAACTTGTATCTTTAAAAAAATTTATAAAAAGGTAACAATCATAGATCATGTGAGACTTTAACCACATGCCGACCGGGCCATAGCCGAAAGATGGCTACAGCGCGGTCGGCTTATTCTGGGTAAACGTCCTACTTCTTTAAACTGAACAAACTAAATGTACAATACAATTATTTACCAATACAAAATGTAACATTTTATGTTCATCAGCACTGATTAGCTAAAATGTTGATCAAGTTATTTTAAAAATTTGTTTAAAAAAAGCACAGATGGTTTTTAAAGTAATTTACACTGTACAAAGTACAACATGGCAGTTAGGTGGTTAATTGTTTCATTTTTCTCTCCAGCATATGAACATTCAAATCTACTGTAGGTTTATTTTTCATTAAGAGATGTATTCCTCAATTTAGGGATAGCAGGCTAATCATTCTTGTGCCTCCCAGGCCAACTGTGTATCCATAACTTCTGGTTTACAATACAGACACAGCCTAGTATTATAGTTATTTATGTCACACTGCATAAAGCTGTTGCAGGTGTTTTAGCCATCATCAGTGCAGTGTATAAAAAACATGGCTTCTATGGAGTAAGAATGGTGTACAATAAGGCAAGAGTACCTTCAAGAGATTTCTTGCTGGGTTACATAAAGAATAATAAATTAGCCAAAATACTTACATTTCCTGGAGAAAATATGCTCCAGGCTTCCTCCAGTGTTGATCACTTGACCAACTGCTTTAACCTTTGGTCACAATATACTTGCTCAATCAAGAGGAACAACCAATCTGTACTCTGATGCTACCTGTTTTTTTAGAGATCACATAAATACCTAAGCTCAGCCAGGAAAAAAAAAATCTGAAGGAAAAATAAATATTATATAGGGGGGTAGGGGAAAAGGGGGGGGGGGTGGAGGTGGAGAATTATGATACAGAAAAAGCTGCGCAAACCAGCCAAACTAAAGTGAATAAGCATCTAAACAGAAAACAGAATTGTAGTACGTATCATAGACTACAAAACATATAGAATTATAAAAATTACACATATGCAATAATAATAAATACATGTGAGTATACATGAATCGACACCCAGTGAAACACAAATTAATATGTGAAATAAAAATTATAAATTATGTGTAATAGAAATTAGTGAGTCCATGTATGGACCAATCAGGCCCCAAAAACAAAAACAAAAAACCAACAGAACAGAAGCGTTGCCCCTATGGTGAACGGGGAATTGGTTCTGGTATTTGCATGAACAAACCAAAAACCAAAACCCAACAGCATAAGAAACCAAGGGGTTCAAAAGAGTTCCAATGTTCGTGCTCTCATGTGGGGTTCCTGGTATCCACTTCCTATACCACGTATTTGAAGATATGTGCAACACCACCACCAATAGTGAATAAGATGGCCGCTTACCGCAGATCAATGACCCACCATCACAGAGGGTCAAACAGGCATGGGGTTAAGGTTTGGACTATAAGCCTCCACAAAGATGATGTTATCCAGTTCCCAGGCGAATATATTGGCAAAAACAAGACTTGGTACAGCATCAATTCTCTCTCAAACGATCACCAAACAATGCCCAACATAGAAGAAGAAAGAATGCTCCAGATAGCGCATTATCTCTGAGTAATATTTATTAAAAACGTGTAAACACTTACATAGGGTTAAAAGTTGATCAGCTCAGTAGAAAAAGTGCAAACAGTCCAATGCACCGGCCGGATACAAGGATAACTGTTACTGATGTGGGCACTTCATTGAAATTGAAAACGAGGTGTATAACAGAGTGCCGCTCGCCCTCTGTATAACAGAATTCCCCATCAGGCTCTGCTTACCCATTTACTTAAAGGGGTTGTAAATCCTTGTTAAAAAAAAAAAAGAAAAAAATACAAACATGTCATACTTACCTCCACTGTGCAGTTTACACCCACTTCCAGGCATAAACTCCCACGGGAGTCTATGCCACTTCCTGTCCCGGCACGCTGTCTGCTGGGAAACACACGGGTCCCAGCAGACAGCGCAGACGATTCTTATTGCGCTGCGCGACTCGCGCATGCGCAGTAGGGAACCGGGAAGTGAAGCCGCAACGCTTCACTTCCTGGTTCCCTCACCAAGAATGGAGCCGGCAGCAGCAGAGAGCCGAGCGATTGATCGGCCTCTGCTGCCGACATCGCTGGAACCTGTGACAGGTAAGTGTCCATGAATGTCCGGATTTTACAAATGTTCATAAATTTACTGAAAGTTGGCAACCCTGTGGGGAACACTAGTCGTTCAGTTCCCCATCAGGCTCTGCCCACCTTTAGTTCAAAACTCCTTGGCCATGCACCTGTCAGTGTGACAGTACAGAGGCCAGGGAGGAAAGGCAGAAATCAAGGGCACTTTCACACTGAGGCACTGGGGCATCGGTGGTAAAGCGCCGCTATTTTTAGCAGGGCTTTACTGTTGGTTTAGTGGCGCTTTTCGGCTGCTTTTGGCGGCTGAATAAGCGGCTGAATAATGGTTAAAAGCGACCGCAAAGTGTTTTTGATGCATTCCATTCCCCCCTCTTATTTCTTCACCTTAAATAAGGACATATGTATTGTAGTGTGTTTTTGGTGCGTTTAGGTGCCTTCCGATGCAGTTGAGTGTAGAAAAAATGCAGCATGTTCTACTTTTTTCTGGAACTGGAACGCACTGGAACTGACCGCACTGAATTATGCTATTAAAAATCATATAAACTACTATGCATGCATTTTTGATGCAGAAAAAAACGCACTGGACTGCATGTGTTGTGAACTGGACCTCAATGTACGCCGATCACGTGTTTTTGTTGAAGCAAAGCTTATAATAATATAGAATAATAAGGGTTGGCAGCTATCAGTTAAGTCCCATAATGCAGAAGGGCCATATTCTAGACAATCTTATATTAAATTGACCAATTGGTTTTAGTATAGGAAAGGTCCATATAAAGACACAATTCTACCATTACTGCTTACTTGGGGGTTCTGCAGACGATTGCTGTGTGCCTGGCTGCCTCTACACTAATCGGGAAAAGAAACTGCGGCAATCAGCAGGCCATTTCAGAGTAAGCACTACAAGTAAATATTACAATATAGGATACTCCTGTATTTTTTAAATATGTAGAGTTGGGGACCTGATATCCTCTGGTCTTCAAGATAGTATAATTTTAGGCTCAGAAACAGGGATCTTGAAGACACTGGGTTACACCCAAGACTATGGGATTAATTTACTAAAGAAGCAGAGCTTGTGCAAATAAAGGGTTAATAAAGTGAAGATGTTTTTACTTTAATTATACACAAGCAACAGCCCTTTATTTAATTCCCCAAAAAATATTTGGGTATTTAAAATGAGAAAAATGATCACTAGCTAAGTGAACATTGTTTAATTATTTAATAAATAAACCTTCATGTCTTTTAACCACTTCAGCCCCGGACCAATTGGCAGCCAAAGGACCAGGCCCCTTTTTGCGATTCGGCACTGCGTCGCTTTAACTGACAATTGCGCGGTCGTGCGACGTGGCTCCCAAACAATTGGCGTCCTTTTTTTCCCACAAATAGAGCTTTCTTTTGGTGGTATTTGATCGCCCCTGCGGTTTTTATTTTTTGCGCTATAAACAAAAATAGAGCGACAATTTTGAAAAAAATGCAATATTTTTTACTTTTTGCTATAATAAATATCCCCCAAAAATATATAAAAAAAACATTTTTTTTCCTCAGTTTAGGCCGATACGTATTCTTCTACATATTTTTGGTAAAAAAAATCGCAATTAGCGATTATTGATTAGTTTGCGCAAAAGTTATAGCGTTTACAAAATAGGGGATAGTTTTATAGCATTTTTATTAATATTTTTTTTTTTTATTAGTAATGGCGGCGATCAGCGATTTTTATTGTGACTGCGACATTATGGCGGACACATCGGACATTTTTGACACATTTTTGGGACATTTGTCATTTATACAGAAATCAATGCTATTTAAATAGCACTGATTCCTATGTAAATGACAGTTGTAGTGAAGGGGTTAACCACTAGGGGGCAGGGAGGAGTCAGTGTGACGTGTTGTGTTTTTTTTACAGTAGGGGGGCGTGGCTGTACGTCTGACGTCATTGTTCGGCGTTCCCGATGACAGGGAACCGCCGATCACTGACAGTCAGTGTAGGAAGCGCGGGGAGAGGTTTGTTTACATAGACCTCTCCCCGTTCTTCAGCTCCGTAACCCGATCGCGGGATACCAGCGGCGATCGGGTCCGCTGGTCCCGCGGCCGTGGTCACGGAGCTCCCGACCGGGACGCGAGCGCGCCGCTGGTGGCGCGCGCGCGCCCCCCGGGCAGGCAAATTAAAGGGGACGTACCCGTACGTGCTTTTGCCTGCCCGTGCCATTCTGTAGACGTATATCTACATGAGGCGGTCGGGAAGCGGTTAAAAGGATAATTTTTAGGCTGCATTTACACCTGAGCATTTTCAGCTCGTAAAATGCCAGAAAAAATGCCAGAAAAAGGCCCAACAAGCAAAATCCAATTCATTTCAGTGGCACCTGTTCACATCTGAGCGTTTTGTCACCTGAAGCAAAACGCCTAAAGCTCAAAAACGTCCATGAGCTTCCTTTTGGGCAGATTACAAGTGTTTTTCTGCTTTTTACATTGGTGGCCTTTTGACCTGTACAAAAACGCTGCAAAATTGCAGCAAAAACACTGTAAAAACACTGTAAAAACACTGTAAAAAAATGTGTAAACACTTACATAGGGTAAAAAGTTGATCAGCTCAGTAGAAAAAGTGCAAACAGTCCAATGCACCGGCCGGATACAAGGATAACTGTTACTGATGTGGGCACTTCATTGAAATTGAAAACGAGGTGTATAACAGAGTGCCGCTCGCCCTCTGTATAACAGAGTGCGAGCGGCACTCTGTTATACACCTCGTTTTCAATTTCAATGAAGTGCCCACATCAGTAACAGTTATCCTTGTATTCGGCCGGTGCATTGGACTGTTTGCACTTTTTCTACTGAGCTGATCAACTTTTAACCCTATGTAAGTGTTTACACGTTTTTAATAAATATTACTCAGAGATAATGCGCTATCTGGAGCATTCTTTCTTCTTCTATGTTGGGCATTGTTTGGTGATCGTTTGAGAGAGAATTGATGCTGTACCAAGTCTTGTTTTTGCCAATATATTCGCCTGGGAACTGGATAACATCATCTTTGTGGAGGCTTATAGTCCAAACCTTAACCCCATGCCTGTTTGACCCTCTGTGATGGTGGGTCATTGATCTGCGGTAAGCGGCCATCTTATTCACTATTGGTGGTGGTGTTGCACATATCTTCAAATACGTGGTATAGGAAGTGGATACCAGGAACCCCACATTAGAGCACGAACATTGGAACTCTTTTGAACCCCTTGGTTTCTTATGCTGTTGGGTTTTGGTTTTTGGTTTGTTCATGCAAATACCAGAACCAATTCCCCGTTCACCATAGGGGCAACGCTTCTGTTCTGTTGGTTTTTTTGTTTTTGTTTTTGGGGCCTGATTGGTCCATACATGGACTCACTAATTTCTATTACACATAATTTATAATTTTTATTTCACATATTAATTTGTGTTTCACTGGGTGTCGATTCATGTATACTCACATGTATTTATTATTATTGCATATGTGTAATTTTTATAATTCTATATGTTTTGTAGTCTATGATACGTACTACAATTCTGTTTTCTGTTTAGATGCTTATTCACTTTAGTTTGGCTGGTTTGCGCAGCTTTTTCTGTTTCTCACATCTTTACCACCGTCTGTATATGGTATAGTTGCTGCAGCCGTATATGGTCTAAAACACCAAGGTTTATTGTTAATTTATAATTTATAATTTTTTGACCTATAGCGCAGTTTCTTGCCCCCTTTTCCTTATTCACGTGGAGAATTATGATACTCACGTAGGGCCGGCTGACCCCATAGGAGGGATATACTAAAAGATGTAAAATAAACCTATAGATTATATAGTAAAAAAAAAAAGTATCATAATTCTCCACCTCCACCCCCCCCTCTCTCCACCTTTAGTCCACCTCCCCCCCCCCTTCCCATATTTTCCTTGTTCTCTCCCCCTTCCCCCAGCTTCCTTGTTCTCTCCCCTTTTCCCCTCCCCTCCCCCCCCAAAACCCTTCCTTCTCCCCCCCTACCCCCCTCTTTCTCATTTTATTCTTATGCCCCGTACACACGGTCGGAAATTCCGACGGAAAATGTCCGATTGGACCATGTTGTCGGAAAATCCAACCGTATGTGGGCTCCATCAGACTTTTTACGACGGAAAAAAATTGAGATCCTGCTCTCAAATTTTCCGACAACAAAATCCGATCTGACTTTTTCCGATCGTGTGTAGAGAATTCCGATGGACAAAGTGCCACGCATGCTCAGATCAAATTACGAGACCAAACCTATTGGCTACTAGCCTCTACGTAGTTCCGTCGTACGCAACGAACGTCACCACGTTCAGAATGATCGGATTTTCTGACAACTTTGTCCGACCGTGTGTATGCAACACCAGTGTCGGACAAAATCTGACGGATTTTGTGGTCGGAATTTCCGACCGTGTGTACGGGGCATTAGAGTTTACCTTTACTTCTATATATACTTCTTTTTATATATAGTACATTCTCAGTGCCAACCACTTTTACTTTATTCCCCCCCTTTAAGACATACAATTATTGTTGATATATACACATATTCTGATACCCCACTACCTTTGTGCATGTACTGTATACGCACAAATGTAGACTTTTTTCATTTATTTACAGACCTCCTATGGCCTATTGTACATGCCTTTATTTAGGTATGTGCAAGACACATACACACATACACACACACATACATGCGTCTGCATGTGCATGCATACACATATATATAATAATTTTTTCTCAAATTAAATAATTTTTAGATTGTTATAAAAATTATTCCATTTTAGCTCATATATAGTAATGACTTTATTAAATCTTCCCAACCGCTACCCCTTCCCAGGGGCAGCACAGTGGTGTAGTGGTTAGCACTTTCACCTAGCAGTAATAGGGTCGCTGGTTCAAATCCCGACCATGACACCTTTTGCCTGGAGTTTGCATGTTCTCCCTGTGCTTGCATGGGTTTCCTCCGGGTACTCCGGTTTCCTCCCACACTCCAAAGACATGCTGGTAGGTTAATTAGATCCTGTCGATAAAATTGGCCAAATATGTGTATGTTGTATGTGTATGTGTTTGTAAGCGTGTCAGGACCCCACAGGGCAAGGACCGCACTATACCACAGATGGACACCAGTGGCAAAAAGCGCCCTGAGGCGATTCAGTTCGCATAGGTTGCGCTATACAAGTCATTCATTCAGTGTCCCACTTCCCCGTACCTATTAATTCCTTATTAATTCTATATATATATATATATATATATATATTTTTTTTTTTTAAACATTCCAATTAGTTTACATATAGTAATGACTTAATCAATTAATTATTCCCTCCCCCTCCCTTATCGTAGATATTTTTTTAATTATATCATTCTCTCTCCCCCTCCCCCCCCACTTCTCTCTAATGTCCCCCTTACCATTTATTTATAAAATATATTTTTTTCTTCCCCCCATAACCCATTACAGCGATTTCATATAGATTGTCTGTATTTGTTATGAAATATATATGTATACATTATGATATAATTTTTCTATCAATTTTGATCACCGCTTATTTTATCTTCCCCCAATGTTTTTAATTCATTTTACATTAGCTGTTGTTGTTTCTATGCAGTGTAGTATTGCACAATTACCGGAGTGATCATGCACTCCGGTATGACCCGACAATTAATTACAGCGGCGATTTTAAATTACTTTTTTTTCCTTTAGAAATGTAATTTTGCTGTGGTACTGTTCTAAATGCGGGAAAACTGTGCCACTTTACAGGCATACTATAGACACCCCCCAGGCACGATATTTAAAGGAATATTTCATTTTTATTGTTTCACTTTAAGCATTATTAAAATCACTGCATCGATACATGTCTCCTGGGGCAGGAACCGGGTCCCCAAACACTTTTTATGACTATAACTTGCATATAAGCCTTTAAAATTAGCACTTTTGTTTTTTCATGTTAGTGTCCCATCTTCGGCTTTCGAATTTGCCCTGAACACCGCATATTGTTCGGTGTTCGCCGAATGGCGGAACAACCAAAGTTCAGCTCAAACTTATGCTCGACCCGAACCGTTCGCCTATCCCTTGTTTTAACCACTTAAGGACCAGGCCTATTTTTCAAACTTGTTGTTTACAAGTTAAAATTTACTGATTTTTTTTGCTAGAAAATTACTTAGCATCCCCAAACATTACTTTTTTTTTCAGACACCCTAGAGATTAAAATAGCAGTCGTTGCAATACTTTAAGTCACACCATATTTGCGCAGCATTCTTACAAGCGCAATTTTTGGGGGAAAAATACAAATTTTTTAACTAAAAAGTAAGACAACAGTAAAGTTAGCCCAATTTTTTTATATTGTGAAAGATAATATTACGCCGAGTAAATTGATACCCAACATGTCATGCTTCAAAATTGCGCCCGCTCATGGGATGGCAACAAACTTTGACCCTTAAAAATCCCCATAGGCGACATTTAAACATTTCTACAGGTTATCAGTTTTGAGTTACAGAGGAGGTATTTTGCTAGAATTATTGCTCTCGCTCTAGCAATCACAGCATTACCTCACATGTGTGGTTTGAACACCGTTCTCTTATACGGGCGCGACTTACGTATGCGTTCGCTTCTGTGCACAAGCTTGGCGGGACGGGGCGCTTTACATTTTTTTTATTATTTATTTTAATTTTTATTTTTACACTGTCCTTTTAAAAAAAATGTTTTGAGTCACTTTTATTCCTATACAACATCCCTTGTAATAGAGAAAAAACATGATAGGACCTCTTTAATGTGAGATCTGGGTCAAAAAGACCTCAGATCTCACATTTACACTTAGATGCAATAAAAAAATAAATAAAATGAATGTCTTTTTTTTTAAATTTCCCCTTTAGAACCATTGGGCAGAAGTGACCTTTGATGTCGCTTCCGTCATCCAATGTTATGGAGCCGAGTGGGGGCTTTGCCTCACTCGGCTCCATGCTACTGAGGGGATAGGATTGGATAGTCTCCGCTGCTACCAGCGGCTCCGGTAGGCGGCGAAGATGACTAGAGCATGGCGGGAGGGGGGCACCTCTCCCGTCACCGATAAAAGTGATCTTGTGGCGAACCATGAGACCACTTTTATCTGAAAGTGGACTGCCCGCCGTTAAAGAAAATACAGCTATCTGCTGCCATAACCCCAGTATGAAGTAAATATATATATATATATATATATATACACATACAAATAAAAAAACATATACAGTGGAACCTTGGATTACAAGCATTTTCCGTTCCAGGAGAATGCTTGTAATCCAAAGCACTCGCATATCAGAGCAAGTTTCCCCATAGAAGTCAATTGAAAAGAAGATAATCTTCTATTGCATGCAATACCGCATGTGGCCAGAGGTGAGGGGGCACCAGAGAGCCTCGGGAATACTTGGGGACAGCTCGGCTGAACTCAGAAACCCTTGGAAAGGCTCGGAAACACACGAGAACGGAGTATTTTCGAGTGTGTTTCCGAGTTTTTCCGAGTGATTCCAAGTATTTCCAAATGGCTCCGAACCGTTCTGAGTATCACGGGCACCCCCATACCTCTGGCCAAATGCGGTACTGCACACCCCATTGGCTTGAATCCTGCTCGTTTTGCGAGACAACAGGATTTTTTTTTTTTAATTGCTCGTCTTTCAAAACGCGCGTTACAAGTAAATCAAGGTTCCACTGTATATAATATTTGCTAAATTCAGTTATAGTTTACCTTTAACCACTTCAGCCCCGGAAGGTTCACCGCCCTTCGCGAAAGGGCATTTTTTGCGATACAGCACTGCATTATTTTAACTGACAATTGCACAGTCGTGCGATGTTGTACCCAAATAAAATTGAAGTCCTTTTTTCACACAAATAGTGCTTTCTTTTTGGTGGTAATTGATCATTTCTGCCATAAAACATACCCAATAAAAAAATGTAAAAAATTTAAATATTTTTGGTAAAAAAAAATCCCAATAATCGTATATTGATTGGTTTGGGCAAAAGTTATAGTGTCTACAAACTATGGGATATTTTTATGGATTTTTTGTTTATTTGTTTTTGTTTTTTTCTACTAGTAATGGCGGCGATCAGCAATTTTTAGCGGGACTGACATTGCGATAGACAAATTGGACACCTAACACTTTTGACACTTTTTGGGAACCAGTGACAATATTACAGTGATCAGTGCTAAATCAAGGGGTTAAGTGTGTCCCTAGGGTGCATTCTAACTGTGGGGGGAGTGCTTTGACTGGGGAAAAACAGAGATCTGGGTTTCTGCTTAGCAGAAACACAAGATCTCCATTTCCCCTCTGGCATTACGGCGATCTGCCTTGTTTACATAGCCGTCTAAGTACAGTGGGAGAGGGTCGCGGTCGGCGTGTGCGCCCACCCCAGACCCCGTGCACAAAATCACGTACAGGTACGTGACTTTGCGCAAGAGGGCTGCCCTGCCGTAGTATATCTGCATAGGGCGGTTTTAAAGTGGTTAATACAGCTTTACTATAACATTTGAGACTAGGTTCACTTATGCATACATGCATGAGTACGTTGAATTCTAAGCACAAAAACCTTCATTAAAAATATATTACTAAAGAATATCAGTCCAATTCATGTACAGCAAATGCCTTTGTGAACCCAGATAATACCGTTGGAAAAGTAGCAGTGACATTACTGTGCTGTACATAACCGGGTCAAAGAGCAGAGCTGTGGGAGGGGCCCAACAGCTCCACCCACTACAAGCTGTCTTTAGAAAACTACAGGAGGGAGCGGATACAAGACCAGTCATCCTGTACAAACAGAGAAAACAGCAGTGACCGGTCTTTATTACAGGAAGCTCCTGCACAGAGGCAAAGTTTCACACTGGATCACTGCGCAGATCTGGAAGAAACACACAAAGACCAGATTCAAGGAAGACTACAAACGCCTCTTCTATTTAGACAATATTTGCTTATCCCTGAAGTCAGCTTTAAGCAGACTGCAATCTAGAAGTTTGTAGTGTGTGTTTATTATTCCTGTCTGTCTATGAGATTTATTGTAAAACTGATGCTAAATGACTGCGTTCACTTACATTTATCAGGAGCTAAACATTCAGTCAGCAAATTATTTAACATTAAAAATGGTAATAAATATGAACTTGACATTTAGACCAGGCATGTTGTTTTTTTTTTTTTTCCTCTAATCATTATTTTTTCATATTTGCCACAAAACCTTTCTTGTGCATCTTTCTTACTGTATGATCACATTTATGAAGGTTTGTACCTAGAAGACTGTAACACTGGCCTACCTGCATAACATTTTGATTATATAAGACCATCAAAAAAAACTCTTAACTCTTAAAAAATTAAATGACTGAACACATGCTCTATTATTATTATTATTAATTTTGAAAAAAACAATGTTTTATGTCATCTTGTTATTCCTGTAAAGCAGTTTTTAAAAATCATATTTTATAAAGAATATATTAAAGGATCACTAAAGATAATTTTTATTTTTTTTTTAAATAACAAACATGTTATACTTACCTCCACTGTGCAGCTCGTTTTGCACAGAGTGCAAAACCTGGTCTTCCGAGGTCCCTCGGCGACTGTCTCTGCTCCCCACCCCCAGCAAGGACTCAGCTCCCTGGCATGGTGTGGAGTGCTTGCAGGCGCGCTCCCGTGATACAGCCGGCGGCCATAGCCACTCACTGTATCACTCAGCCCCGCCCCCCGGCGCGCTGCGTCATTGGATGTGATTAACAGCAGCGCGAGCCAATGGCTGCGCTGCTTTCAATCCATCCACTGTAACCAATCAACGGCCAGGCTGAGCGGCGAAGAGGATGTCGGGAGCGGGCGTGGGACTTTCGAGGGGTCAGGTAAGTAAAACGGGGGGGCTGGGGGGGGCGGTTATTTTTGGATGTTTTTTCACCTTAATGCATAGAATGCATTAAGGTGAAAAAACTTTTACCTTTACAACCCCTTTAAGATCAGGTTTTTCCTTAATTCAGGTAAGTGGGGAAAAAACTGCGCTAACTATACCTATGTGAAAAGAAAAGCAGCTAACATACAAAACAAACAAAGTCTAAAGTGATAAATATACAAAAATGTAGCGCTAAGTCCAAATAAAGACTAAATAAGTTAGAATTGAATCCAGAATAGGCTAAATAATAAGTCCCAAGATGAAACAAGTGGTAAGAGTCTTCAATCTCTCTACATCGTTTGATATGTTCCTTGAGACAAGATTGTCTGGTCTATATACGCTCCTGAGTTGTCTATAGAGATCCATCTTGGGACTTATTATTTAGCCTATTCTGGATTCAATTCTAACTTATTTAGTCTTTATTTGGACTTGATTTGGGGTCACTCCCACTCACATGTCATATGAACTTTTTAGTGTGTTACTCACTGTTTTTTATTGTATGATTAGCGCTACATTTTTGTATATTTTTCTTTAATTCAGCTTAGATTTAGAGAATAGTGACCCCCATTTGAGGTCATTCCTAACTTGAGCTAGTCAATGTTGTTTTGCTGAAAAAATAATAATAAATGTGTTTGTGACATATTAAAACATTTCTTTACGGAATTTAATATGAACCTGTCACAGGCCTGGGCAGTTGAAGTAAGCACATGATGAAAAGTTGCAGAAGGTCAGCTTTGGAGAAAATGGCATGTCAGAATGGCTAGCAGGTCCAGATATAGGCATTTATAGGCAAATCAAATTCTTAGCATTGAAATCTGAACTTTATACCCATCTAGTGTGCAAGTGGTTAGCAGTGTTAATTTCGTTGACTAAAACGACTAAAACATTTTAGTAGACTAAATGAATACTTTTTTAGTCGACTAAAATACGACTAAAACTAAAAC
>CM053028.1:366653099-366671916 GCA_028564925.1 Lithobates sylvaticus
ATAAAAAAGAGGCATGCCCCTGTCGAAGACCCTGAGGTCGAAACTAGTCGGGCCAGCATACTCTGTACCCCACATTGCTTTTATACTACCATCCATTTTATTTTTGTGATCACTTTTTTAATTCTTGTGTCATATATTATTATATCTGACCACCCCAATAAACCAACTGGTTTGTTTTGATCTGCACCATCCGGAGCCTCTTTTTTATCTTTTTATTCCATACTCACATCACGAGCCCCACACTTTCGCTGCTTCCTTGGATACACCCCGGGTCGGAGCACCCACCCATTCGGAGTCTACACCTGTTTATTCGTACCATACCTACCGCTTCACAGCCGCATTCCTTGGGCCACTCCATAAGAAAAGTGTTCCACTCATTTCCCATATTTATACGGACCATCCCATTTGGACTTCTTTAGATATTTTGGACTAAAATCCATCTTATTTGAGCCTGATCTTGGACTTCATTTTATATTTATTTATTGTGCATTGTCACTTATTTTATATGTGTAATTGTATTCACACACCTATACTCCACCATTCAGCGCTACACTATTTTTCCGTCACATTCATATTAGTACAACTTCAAGTCGTTTCGACTTCAAAGTAGTCCCTGCACTACTTAGGATCCGATTTTGATGCCACTTACGAATTGCGGTAAAATCGCGTGACTTTGAAGTCGCACAAGTGTGAAAGGGGCCTTAGGCTTTAATTTGTTAGTCACTTATGTAAAATCCATTGAAATCTGCTAGTCCATCTAAAGCCCGGTACCGTTGTCTATTCAACAGTAGCCAGTCAAACAACAGTTATGCTGGAAAGCCAGCATTCGATCAGCATGAATCATGGTGATTCTAATCAGTGCATTAAGACGGGGAGGGGATCCCAGCTGTTAGAATACAATAGCATAGCCGTAGAGATCCTTGCATCATTATTTTTTTTTTTAAACTGTTCTGATGACATGGTCTCTCTACAGATATTATATATCAGCTGGAAACCCGTTCTCCTAAAGAAGTGAACTGTGTTTCACGAAACGCGTCGAGAGGGGTTGTACTAGTATCTGATTTTTGTCATACTTGAGTATGCTGTTATGTCAGCCTAAATGCACTATATTGGTGAATTTTTTATATTTTCTAATATATTTTTTTATGGTACAGTATATTTGTGAAATAATAAAGATGTAAAATAGTTTTTTATATATTTTTGTTGTTTTGGTACTTTATACTTCAGAAGTCCCACAGGCATTTGTTTTTTATTTATGCATCACACCTCATTGTGTTGATGGTTGGATCTACCTTCTGGTTGAATGAAAAAAAACTGAACGTATATACCATGCTTTACACTATCCTCTTCAGACAATATTGCTGTTCCAGGGTGTCCCCATTGCTCTTCCATAGATGGAAGGGTCACCCTAAGACAGAAAATGTGTTCCTGGATGGATCACCAGATGAAAAAAAAGTAAAAAAAAAAAAAGATAAACACAGAAAACGAATATACCCATGAAATCTAAAGAGTGTTAAGCTACAATATATTAAATCTTTGTTTTTGAGTTTAGCTATGCTTTAATCACCCCTTTGCTATCTTCTCTAAAAATGCTAGTTGTTTGGATATCTTGCTAAGCCCACTGGCTTTAATGTCTCTTGCTTATGTGCAGCTGAGCCATGTAAATGCCAGTGTCAGTGCCAGCATACAGCGTCCCATAGACATTGTGTGTGCTGCTGTACTCAGGTATATACAGTGTCTTGAAAAAAGTATTCACACCCCTTGAAATTTTCCACATTTTGTCATGTTACAACAAAAAACGTAAATCTTTTTAATGGGATTGTATGTGATAGACCAACACAAAGTGGCACATATTTGTGAAGTGGATGAAAATGATAAATGTTTTTCAACATTCTTACAAATAAATATCTGAAAAGTGTGGAGTGCATTTGTATTCAGCCCCCTTTACTCTGATTCCCCTAACTAAAATCTAGTGGAACCAATTGCCTTCAGAAGTCACCTAATTAGTAAATAGAGTCCACCTGTGTGTAATTTAATCTCAGTATAAATACAGCTGTTCTGTGAAGCCCTCAGAGGTTTGTTAGGGAACCTTAGTGAACAAACAGCATCATGAAGGCTGAGGAACACATCAGACAGGTCAGGGATAAAGTTGTGGAGAAGTTTAAAGGAGGGTTAGGTTTTAAAAAAAATGTCCCAGGCGTTGAACATCTCACTGAGCACTGTTCAATCTATCATATGAAAATGGAAAGAGTATGGCACAACTGCAAACCTACCAAGACATGGCCGTCCACCTAAACTGACAGGCCGGACAAGGATAGCATTAACTCTAGGGGAGCTGCAGAGATCCACAGCTCAGGTGGGAGAATCTGTCCACAGGACATCTATTAGTCCTGCAGTCCACAAATCTGGTCTTTATGGAGGAGTGGCAAGAAGAAAGCCATAAGAAGTCCCATTAGCAGTTTGCAAGAAGCCATGTGGTGGACACAGCAAACATGTGGAAGAAGGTGCTCTGGTCAGATTAGACCAAAAGTGAACTTTTTGGCCTAAAAGCAAAACGCTATGTGTGGAGGAAAACTAACACTGCACAGCACCCTGAACACACCATCCCCACCATGAAACATGGTGGTGGCAGCATCATGTTGTGGGGATGATTTTCTTGAGCAGGCACAGGGAAGCTGGTCAGAGTTGATGGGAAGGTGGATGGAGCCAAATACAGGGCAATCTTAGAAGAAAACCTGTTAGAGTCTGCAAAAAGACTTGAGACTGGGGGCGGAGGTTCACCTTCCAGTAGGACTATGACCCTAAACATACAGCCAGAGCTACAATGGAATGGTTTAGATCAAAACATATTCATGTGTTAGACTGGCCAAGCAAGGTCCATACCTAAATCCAATTTAGTGTGGTAAGACTTGAAAATTACTGTTTACAGACACTCTCCACCCAATCTGACAGAGCTTGAGCTATTTTACAAAGAAGAATGGGCAAAAATTTCACTCTCTCTAGATGTGCAAAGATGGTGGCGACATACCCAAAAATGACTTGCAGCTGTAATTGCAGTGAGAGGTGCTTCTGCAAATGGGCTGAATACAAATGCACACCACACTTTTCAGATATTTCTAATGTAACCATTTATAATGTTCCTTCCATTTCACAATTATGTGCCACCTTGTGTTGGTCTATCACAAAAAAAAACCCAATAAAATACATATCCATTTTTGGTTGTAACATGACAAAATGTGGAAAATTTCAAGGGGTATTAATACTTTTTCCAGGCACTATATCTGCGCCATCGTAAACATTATTTTAACCACTTGCCGACCAGCCGCCGTCATACGGCGGCAGGTCGGCACGATCTCGTGAGCCATCGTAGCTATACGTTGGCTCGCGGGATCGGGGTAGCAGGCGCGCGCACGCGCCTGTTGCACTGCGGGGGTGCCGATGCTCATGGCCAACGGTTGCGAAGACCGCCGGCCACCAGCGATCGTGGGCACGAGAGGCAGAACAGGGACGTGTGTGTGTAAACACACAAATCCCTGTTCTGTAATAGGTGACAGATTGTGTGTTCCTAATAGCTAGGAACCACGATCTGTCATTTCCTCTAGGTCAGTCCCCTCCCTCCTACAGTTAGAAACACACACAGGGAAAATAGTTAACCCCTTGATTGCCCCCTAGTGTTAACCCCTTCCCTGCCAGTGATATTTTTACAGTAATCAGTGCATTTTTATAGCACTAATCGCTATATAAATGCCAACGGTCCCAAAAATGGGTCAGATGTGTCCGCCATAATGTCGCAGTCCCGATAAAAAATCGCAGATCGCCGCCATTACTAGTAAAAAAAATAATAATAATAAAAATTATATAAATCTATCCTCTATTTTGTAGGTGCTATAACTTTTTTGCAAACCAATCAATATACGCGTATTGCGATTTTTTTCTTTTACCAAAAATATGTAGAAGAATACATATCAGCCTAACTGAAAAAAAATTTGCTTTTTTAAAAAAGAAATTGGGGATATTTATTATAGCAAAAAGTACAAAATATTGTTTTTTTTTAATTGGCATTTTTTTTTGTTTATAGCGCAAAAAAAATTTAAACCGCAGAGGCGATCAAATACCACCAAGAGAAAGCTCTATTTGTGGGAAAAAAAGGACATCAATTTTATTTGGGTACAGTGTCACAGGACAATTGTCAGTTACAGTGATGCAGTGCTGAATTGCAAAAAATGTCTCGGTCATTCAGCAGCCAAATCTCCTGGGGCTGAAGTGTAAAGGCATCTGTAAAAAATAGAAGACTGTACGCAGCACCTGGGCTGCCCTGGTGAGGAAAAGATGTCAACATTTAGGTTGAATGGGCTCAGCCACCCATATGCTAGAGCCCTAATACATTTCTGAGTCACTGACCTAACTGAGCGTGTAAATCAGGTGTTTTGATTTCACTGTGATTTTGTTGGATGCTCTCATAATCATCAACTTCAAAAGCCTGCAACCAATTTGTAATTATTGAAGTCATGTGTCTCTGATATTTATTCATTTCTGATTGTTAGTTTTTGTGCCAAACAGCACATTCACAACAGAGTGCACAATGCTGCACTGTGTTAACATGCTTGTTAGCTGGTGTGTTACAGCAATGCACAACAACACGTTTTGCATGTTGGTATGCTGCAGTGCCATTGATTCTTAATACCACCCCAATGCCCCTTGCCAACAGCACAGAGCACCACAATGCAGTCAATGCACTACTGTGTGTTGTGGTGTGTTGCGTTACAACAAATATAGTGCTGACACCTTTTTGGTCTTTTGAATGAATGGGCAGCATTTATGCAATGTAAGTCAATGTGCAAAATGATGTGCTTTAACATTATTAAGGAACAAGTTTGTGCAGGAGGAGTGACAATCTGCATGGAGATGCAGGAGGAGTAACAGTCTGCATGGAGATGCAGGAGGAGATTCATGTTCAGTTATGTATGCACATCCCAAATTCTGGCTCTAACTATATCTTTTGTGTTAAAAGGGGGCCCCTAGCAACCGCAAAAGCCAAGGGAGACTTTGTCTGTTTTACCAAGTTTTGGGGTACAATTAGGGAAAAGACTATGTTTGCTCTAAAATTGACTTTTGCCACATGCCGTTGCCCATAGCAACCAAATCCAGAATTGTCGCTAAGTGTTGTTGTCCATAGCAACTGTCCAGGATCAGCGCTGCCATCACGCCCCTGCACTCAGTTGTTTCAATGGACACTCATCACTGCGAAAAGCCCTGCAACCAGTGACTGTAACCATGTGCTATGACCCGTGGCAACCACGGCGAGCGATCGCGCTCTGGATTACAAATATGTCCAGCGCTCTGCATGGCACGGGCATTGTACACTGCATTGCAGAGAAGATAAAAATGCGTTTGACTTAATAATCCTGCTTAACACAGTAAAAGGAGTTGTGGATATCTGCTGTTGCCCCTAGTAACAGAAGGCAATGAGGGGGTGTCTTTGACGGGATGTTGCACGGTCAGTCCCACACAGTAGAATATCACAGGAGAGACTTTACTATATTAATGGTGATCGTTGTACAGTTTGCCTGCTTTCAGTTCCAGCTCTGTGACCCAGTTTTAAAACTAAACCTGGACAGTGCCTGCAATTCATCAGCGCCTGCCACCAGGTGTCACTACAGCGCACACTGTCTGAAGCCTGCTTACAGTTCCTTGCATGCTGAACCAACGAGCGCGTGGGCGGAGTCATGTCCCAGCGGAGGACAGAAAAGAACTCAGAGTGCTGCGCGCCAGACACGAGGTTGAGGAAGATGGCGGAGGGTGATTGGAGGATGCCCGCTGTGCAGCGATTGCCTGAGATGCAGGACTGGGGGCTAGTTGACACTGGCATCCGATTGGAACTTTTTGAAGGACTCGCTTTGGGAGTGATCGGAGGAGTGGAGCGGATATGCATGCTGTGTCCCAGGTGCCACCTACCTACAATCGGAGTCAGCGTCTGGGCGGTCACTGTGGAGAGCCACTAACCTGCTTAAGGCTGGTGCAGCGGGAATCGAGGTACTACAGCATCCACCCACTCAGAGACGCTGCAGCCGCAGGACAGTCGGGAGGCCGGAGGGGGCCAAGGATCACTTGCCAGTGATGGAGGAGAGCAACCAACAGGTGCGTCCACCCCAGAGTTCCGCGACATAGGAGAAGAAGAGACTGTGGAGGCCCGTGGCCTGGCCAGGGGCCTGGAGGCTGCAGGAGTCAGTGTGTGGCCTCCAATTGATATCCCTGAAGAGCCGGCTCCAAGTAAGACCCTTGCTGTGCTCATCTGGAGGGAGCCCATGCTGCAGGAGGGAGTACTTACAGGTGAGCTGGATGTGGTGAGTGAGGGCCGGGTCATGGAGAGGTTCGGGTCAGTAGAGAAGTTGTTCTCCTGGTCTTCCCCTGAGGAGGGCTCCAGTGAGGAAGAAAGGGAGACCAGAGATTCCCCATCTGTTGATTCCCCATCCGAAAAAGTGTAGGAACCACAGTCCCCAGCATGGACCCCAGCGCAAACCAGCAGGATCTTCACAAATCAGCCATCCACTACTCAGACCAGGGCACACACCTACAGGCAATGGGTTATCAAGGCCCCCAAATGCCTGCGTCCTGCCAGGAAAAGGGAAACTTAAAGAGCTACCCTGGCTCTCGCGTTTTCAGTGGGAAGTGTAAAGAAGGGTAGCCTTGGAGTGGGGCTTAGATTTTCCCTATGTCCCAACCCAGACCATGGACATCATTGATGCCTCATGGGGACAGTGGGAGGATGACATGGTATGGGACTTTCTGCACGTCCCCAAGCCGCTCCGGGTACCAGAGAGTGATGCCTAGGCCCGTTTCAAGGACATCAAGCAAGAGTGGAGCTTGGGTCGTGCAATTCACAAAGATTGGGTCCTGGTTGTAAAGGCAGGTAGGCCTACCAGGAGCCACTCGGTCTCTTTCAGAGGTGGGGGATAGCCGGAGGATATTCCGGATCCCCGGTTCTATGTGTAGGAGGACTGTTGTGCTGTGCAGCCCACATGGAGCCAGCCACCAGCACTGCAAGGACAGGGCAGGGCCTGGGTGGTTTTCCTCAATGACACTTCTAAAATTCTACAGGGACAGATTTTCCCACCACCCAGGGTGCCTGATAGGAGGAAAAGTTGTCATGGACACCAGGGTCCCTGTTAAACCTTCCTGCTACCCGACTTTCAGGAGGGGCCCCTCCACCTAGGAGCAATCAGAAGGTTTCTTTTGTTATTGGCATGTCTGTTGGACTATACTCTGTAGGAGGTACTTGTAGATCCCTCTTGCAGGAGTGACAGTGGTGACAGAGAACAGCATGCCATCTTTGGAAAAAAAAATTTGTGTAGGATGATAACCCCCCCTACCTGGTGAATGCTGTGTAGATAGTGTATAGATAGACTGTGTGTATGTTTTGTCTTCTCTTAGGAACACAGGGATGGGACGGCTGTCCATTCCTACTGTGGGACAACAGAAGACCTGTGGTAGGCAGTGTATTCCTCCACAGGAAGTAGTGCTCTGCCTCCACTTGTATGGCTGTAGCTACAGGGACCTGTAGATAGGATGTGTGTGTAAATTGTACAGTATATCGATGATCAGAGTGTATATAATATATTTTTGTACGTTTATACAAAATACCCATCCAAGTTTTCACCCTTTTTCCCCATCCGACCAAATTTTATGGGATGACCTTTACTCCTGGACCCAGGAGGAATTTTTGTAAATTCTTTCCACAGCTGAGGACAGCTGTGTTTTTTGGTGGGGGGTGAATGTTGCACCCTTTACCAGTAGGTAGGTGCTAGTATAGTTTTTTTACTAGTGACGGTCAGCACAGGCAAATTTAGGCAGGCCTATGCTGCAAGCTAGGCCTGTCTGTTTGGATCTGGGGACTGGGAGTGGTCAGAGTAGCAGTGGGTGTGACGCTTCCCTTGCTTCCAGAGAGAAGACTCTGGAAGAGAGGCTGGGCATGAAACTGGAGTATAAATCACATTGTCCAAAGTCCATTGCAGGAGCAAGCAAGAGAGGGTGGCTATGTTCCTACATACAGTGGAACTGTGGAGAATGAATGTAGCCACCCTCTAACAGGAATTAGAACCAGAACAGCAAAAAGAAAAAAAATGGAATGGAATTTTTTATTGGTTGAACTAGATGAACTTGTGTCTTTTCAACCCAACTATGTAACTATGAACTTTTTTAGGTTTTTTTTTGTGAAAAATCGATTTTTTTTTTAAACTAAAGTTTAGTGTCACTTTAAAAGTATCATACTACTTTTTGTTTTAAAAAAAATATATATATTTGCAGAATAGACTGGCATGACCAAGATAGATTGAAGCTTTCACAAAAGGTCCTTTCAAAGCTACTGAGTTGTTACACAGTCAGTCCACCCAAAACAGACATTTTAGGAGTATTAAACCACATTACAATTCTCTCAGGCTCTTTGTTTAATTTCTTGGTTCTGTTTGAAAGGTTTTATGTCGTTTTCTTTAGAATGTAAAAAGCCCTAGGAAGTCCTGCACCATCCAAAACTACTGGGTAGACAGGAACAGATTCTAGAAGTATGTTCCCCAATCGAATCCCTCAGCTATGCAAGGGACGTGTACCCGTGCGGTGGGGGAGCAGGGAATGCTTTGGTCACTTATGGTTGACAGTATGCACTGACCACTTCCTGGTAGGATAGCTCAGGCTGGTTCAGGCTTGTATTCGAACATGTCTGAGCTAATCTCGGTTAGGGCCCTTTCACACGGGCTGTCCGATCAGGTCCACCTGTCAGTTTTTCAGGCGGACCTGATCAAACCCTTCAGTCTGCTCTATGGAGCGGCGGATGTCCGCTGGCACCTTTTCATCCATCTGGCAGTTCGGATCAGATAGGATCGGATGGGAATGGTCAGGCGGTCTGTTTCCATCCGATTTCCCCATAGAGGAGAGCGGGACTGTGTCCGTCTCCACTCTGCACAGCGCCTGACGGCCAAAACGCGTTGGCCTTTTTTTGACTGCTGTTCACGCAATAATAAAACTATGTTTTAGCTGACTTTCATCGCACCAGCCTTTCTCCTCTTTTTCATGGACTATATGGAGGTTTACAGAGACTTCATAGGCTGAGTGTTGTGTTCTTGAGGCTCACCAGGCATTGCACAGGAGGTAGTAGCTTGGATGCATCTGTTCCAGGACCTGTCATTCCCCATCTGCCTGCTCAGCAGGAATCAGGAGAGCAATCCCCTGCTGAGCAAGTGGAACCTTCTGCAAGGAGGCGCCCAGGTTAAAGAGGCTTTAGGGAGATTGTGTCGTTGCAGTATTCAAAATATACAGTATAAAAACAGGAGTTGACTTCAAGACTCCAACTATAACTAAAATATCACTTTAGAGTGGACTAACCCTTTAATTTCTCTATGTCAGTTTAAAAAGAAAAATGACTAATCTTCTGACTTGAATTTTTCACCAGACAGTTCCACCTTCATGTGGGCTCAATTCACAAAGAGTTATTTTCCTCTTTAAAATCTGAGATAAAATAGCTCATAGCGTTTTTCAAAAACTATTTTTGCAATTCACAAAAAAACACTAATAAAAAAAAGTTAAAGTAGATAAGTTATTTCATCAAAATGTGAGGTATTTAACTCGTAAACCATTTGGCATTTTATCTTATGACATGATATTCAGTGGAATGGATACTGTGGAGAAGGATTTGAACTTGTGTCAGTTTATATTGCTAATAAAGAGTTAAAATGGTTTAAAACATAGAAGTATGCCAACTCAAGTCAGTGTGGTCCCTGTAGCATACTGTATGTATTAATACAAAAAATACCAGTCAAAGGAAAGCTGCTTTCACAGGACACACGTGGTGTATTAAAAACAACTAAATGAAGTAAATGCAAATTTTTTTTATAAATATCAAATATTGAATGCAAATAAGATAAACAAATCACACACATATAAATACCCTTTTTCCACCAATAAAAAAGAACATTGTCATTACAGAGATTTCCCTTTACTTCCTGCCCCATAACCAAAACAGGAAGTGAAAGAAAATCCCTACAAGTTAATGGAATCCCTTGGGCACTCCCAGTTCACCAGAATTAGTGTCCCCATTGGAAGATTTCCCTTCTTTTACTTTTATGGGGACAATTCAAAATGTGTGATTTTCTTTTACTTTCATTTTCAATTATAACAGTAAACAAGAAAAATAGAGAGGGTGAATCTCCTTAATGGGGGCACAGAGAGCAGTAAAAACCTAATAGGTGTTCTAATACCTCTCTACCCTATCCAAAACTGTTGAGAGAACTGATCTAAAAAGGTAGCGACTACTCCAAATTGGCTATTATATTTTTACATTTCTTAAATATCTCATGCCTGGACCACTACTTATGCATGCATTTATTTTCTTGAATAAATCGATTTTAATGCCTTTTTATGAGTTATTTTGAGTGTTTTTGCTTTTTGAGGAAAATACCTCATAAGGTGAGAACCCAAAGCAGAGAACAGAGTAGTATTTCATCTTTTATCAGGACACCCATCTAAAGCGATCCTCGCCTTCTGAAAAGCCACCCTCAGATTTATGGCAGTGCTAGCATTGTCACTGGCCCATGTGTGTTCTGCATGTATTTCTATGCTGTAAGCACAAGAGGGCAGTGAACACAAAAATATTCTGGAAGTTGATGAATCCTGAGTTTACTTAGAACAGGGGCGGATGGGGAATGGGTCAATTGCTAAAATAGTGTGCAGGCTGTGCTGATGCCGACCCCCATCAGGACACAGGACAGCGGCACCAAAACTGACAGGCTTTGAGAAGGGACACAGGCAGAGCCGCAGTTGCAAGGGATTTCCACCCCTCCTTCTCCTCCTTGAGCCGAGCAGCTCTCATTCACCCCGCAATGCCCGCTCCTATTGGCTACATTCAGGGCCAATGGCTGGGTAACTAAGAGGATTATGGGACATGTAGTCCCGGATACCAGCAGGCCTTGGACGATTCCCTGAGAGTGCACTGCAGCCCCCAACATGCCAAGCAGGAGGAGGGGAGAGGAGAAGAGGGACCACGAGGCTGTCGGGTGTAGGGAGCCAGAGAGAAAGTGACAGTGATCTGATTCTACTATATATCCCCCAAGGTAAGGACTTATCTCCAGGTGGGGGGATAAGGGGGGATGCAGGCTTCCATAGAGGTACAGGACCTTATCACTGGCTGCTACGACTCTGTATTCCCCTCAACCTGGTTGCTCCCACCCTGTCCTCCACTCCACCTGGCTGCATCCACCCTGTCCTCCCCTCCACCTGGTTGCTCCCACCCTGTCCTCCACTCCACCTGGCTGCATCTACCCTGTCCTCCCCTCCACCTGGCTGCATCCACCCTGTTCTCCCCTCCACCTGGCTGCATCCACTCTGTCCTCCCCTGCCACCTGGTTGCTCCAACCCTCTCCTCCCCTCCACCTGGCTGCTCCCAACCTGTCCTCCCTTCCACCTGGCTGCTCCCACTCTATTCTCCCTTCCACCTGACTGCTCCCACTCTGTCCTCTCTTCCACCTGGCTGATCCCATTCTGTCCTCCCTTCCACCTGGCTGCTCCCACTCTGTCCTCCCTTCCACCTGGCTGCCCCCACTCTGTCCTCCCTTCCACCTGGCTGATCCCACTCTGTCCTCCCTTCCACCTGGCTGATCCCACTCTGTCCTCCCTTCCACCTGGCTGCTCCCACTCTGTTCTCACTTCCACCTGGCTGCTCCCACTCTGTCCTCCCTTCCACCTGGCTGCTCCCACCCTGTCCTCCCTTCCACCTGGCTACTCCCACTCTGTTCTCCCTTCCACCTGGCTGCTCCCATTCTGTCCTCCCCTCTACCTGGCTGCATCCACCCTGTCCTCCCCTCCACCTGGCTGCAACTAAATATGAAAGCTGGAGATGCCACTGTCTCTCACCGCCCCCCTGCATCACCGCATTTCTGCATCTAAAAGAAGACTGCCATTATTGTGCAGGCAAGCAACAGAGAGATGACATCATCTCTCATTGCCCGCCCTCACTCTGGAATAACAGGGACACTGCCACTGGCAAGTGACAACTTGCATCTGGTGACAGGCGACGGTGGCAAGTGACACACTCGGGGCTCCCACTGATTCTGCATTATGGTGAGTTGAATTATTTCATTTTATATTACAATGTAATAATAGAAATAATGCGCTTCAATCATCCTAACACCATATTAACCATGGTGCCGTGATGATTGAAGTGCCAACACCATCTATTGCCCCGACAAGTTGACCACAAAAATGTTGGCAGTGCCCCTCCCGAGATTAGCCTCTGGATCCGCCCCTGACTTAGAAGGCAACAAATTGTAGAGATGACAGAGTAAAGTGAACCTGCCAAGGGGCCACTGATACCAGGTTATATTGCCATCTCCAAATTCTATCAAGCTTATATATACGGAAGTAAAAATACAGAACACAGATGTCCGTATCAGCTCCGAGCTTGAAGACCCGTGCTTCTAAAATGTTTTATTGCATTTATATATGGGCTACGCCCGCTGACAAAAACAGACTGTTGGCACACAGCTCTATATAAGGTCATACAGAACATCACGCGATGTGACTTATTTGTCATGTGGCATGACTAACCATAACCACAAGAACAAAAGAACATAATGATGAAAGTTTACATCCTGAGAAAGTACATGTTGAGAAAATGTTCATCACAGAAACAAACAACAATAAAGGGTAACTCTAACTTACGATTTATATATTCAGCTAAACCTGATCTTCTCATTTCCCCCTTTGACATCATCCTTCTCCCAAATCTGGGTCCTCACAAGTGGGTTCTAGCTAGTACTTCCTCAGGTACTATCCCTGCCCGCGAGTTGTCAGAGGAGAACTGAGTTCTCATCCCCCAGTTCCATACCAGCATCCCAGAAGCGAAGAGAATCAAAGAGGAGGACGATGTCAACCCATTTACAATTCTGTGGAGAACCTTCTCTTTAGTCTTCTGACTTTCTTTTTTATTCTAGCATATATGCAACAATTAATAATGGTCATTATAGCAAAAGCAAGTATGAGTATCAATATAGGACTAAATATCCAAGTGAATATTTTAGTTGCAGTAGGAGACCATCCACTGAAAACATCATACCAGTGGTGGGTGGTCTCTTCCTTGATTTGTGAAGACAGATGAATAAGCTTTCCCTTATCAATAATTACGGATAATAGGTTGTTCTGAAGGGTATGTTCATGTGTCTCTATGTGTTTCCTAAGTATTTCCGATTCTTTTAAAACCTGTAATAGGGGTTCTAATGATATTACAAAAGGTGTGGTGTCAGTAAGGTTATCTACTGCCCACTCCCTATTAAATGTTTTATCAGCATCTGATTCAAAAAGAAAAGTGTCATTTAACCATTTAAATACTTTAACATTTTCTATACATTCTGCAAAAGGAGCTGTTCTATTTAAACTCCCCATGGTGTTGTTATCATTAGTTATCAAACAAATATGTTGTGGTCCTATTTCCATGAATCGATTCCCTATGTGTACGGGCATTCTTTGGAACTTACATATATTGGACTGGTGCTTTAACAGGCAAGGTTCATAGACTGGTGAACTCCTTCCACAAACCATTCCTTTGTTAGTTTCGGTACACAGACTCAGATCATGAGTTCTGTTCTGTGTATCTACATAATGCCCATAAATCTCGGGATACCAAAATTCAGGCGGATCTTCCCCTACTAGGAGTGGCATTACTATCAGTTTACACATTACCTCTATGCCCTCCACCCGATATATGTTAAACCTCCCAGCACACCATTGTTCCTTACATTCTACTTGTCTGCCCGTTACCTCGAACCAGGTGTTTTCTAAGTCTAGGCCCTTAAAATACTTGAGCCATGTGTGGTAATTCCCTAACTGTAACTCTTCCCTTGCCCTATTTACTTGTATGTGATAGGATAGTGTAGAGAAAGCACACTGAGTGAGATTTATAAATTTCTGATCTCTTCTCCATAGCTCCAAGCTGGCTATCACCGTGTGATTAACCATAGCATTAAGGTATTTAGTTAACTGTACCTGACTAATTTGTGTTTCAAATGTTGTAGGTAACCATTGACTTGTGATTGTCAGTCCATCAGCTATGTGTCCCCCTGCATGTTTCCATTTATTTTGTATCATTTCCATTTGAATCCCATCCATTACACCCATTCCTGTTCCTGTTGCTCCCAAAATGGTGTCATACCATTCTCGTTTGTATCTACAATCTGGTAACTTAGGGAAAGTAACGTTAAATTTTACTTTGGTTTTCTGTTGTGATATGGAAATGTTTAAACAGGACTTGGGGACAGGGGTTAATACTGAGGACTTGAAAACCAGAGGTGGGGTGTCTTCTATCTTTATACTAAATCCATAATGTTCCCACTGTATATACCCACCTGCTGTGTTATTTGATTTTACGAAAAACCATGATGCGCAAATGTAGGTTGCTGATTGATTTGTGACTATGGGTCCTATTAGATTGAATGGTTCAGCTCCACTTACTGGCCTAATACCTGTTCCCTTTGTTTTCTTTTTATATTCCTCAGAATGTGGGGTACGGAGTACTGCCTGAGTTTTATCAAAAACTTCTTTCCATGTTTCTAATGGACCTAATTTATGACACTTATGGGGTGTGTAGTTATAAGGCCATGGTAAATTTTCCCTCCAATGGAAAGTTATGTTTACCAGTGCCGGTGGTCTGGCTTTTACAAATACTATGGGTGAACGTGGGTGATAGTCATTATCTTTTACATAAAAGGGGCTCTCATGTCCTGATACAACAATACTTCCTACAGTATACAATCGTGTCCCATCCTTAGGCCCAAAGCCTACCCATGTTAGGTCTGTATTGTTCTCATGAGTTGTCACATCTATACCAGGAGTGAAAGCATAAATACATCCTAAAAGACATTCTAGTACTGTTATTGTAGCTAAAAAGTTTATCATTCTGTGGCTTGTTCCGGACTTTTTCTACAATGTGATGCGGGGATCCAAGTGGTCTTTCCTTCCAATTTCACTGAGGTTGGGGTGCTCAACAGCACTTAGTATGGTCCTTCAAACCGTGGTTCCAAAGTCTTTCTAGTATGTTTCTTTACATAGACCCAATCTCCAGGATTTAATAAGTGAGTACCTGCTACAGAGTCAGGATCTGGAAGGGAAGAATACACATCTCTGTGGATCTTAGTTAGATACTGTTGTAATTGTATCACATATGCAGTCAAGCTTATCACATTGTAATTGCATACTCTGTGGAAAATATAAACCTAACCTAGGTGCACTTCCAAAAAGTATCTCACAGGTATACAGTCCTGTCCTCCCTGTGGGAGTGTATCGGATGTAAGACAGAGCCAAAGGTAAAACATTCTGGCCATGGCTTCCCCAATTCTGCCTTCTATATTTTTAATGTTATTGTTCCATTTACTCTTTCTACTGACCCTGAACTTTGAGGATGATAAGGGGTGTGAAAACTTTGCTGGACCCCTAACATTGCCATCACATTCTGCATGATTTCTCCTGTGAAATGTGTCCCCCTATTTGATTCTATGGTTTCAGGAAGACCAAACCTAGGTATTAACTCAGTGATCAGTTTCTTTGCTGTAGCCTTTGCTGTGGCTGATTTGACAGGGTAACTTTCGGCCTAAAACGGAAAACAGATCGATACACACGAGAACAAACTCAAAAGGGCCACTTTTAGGCATTTGTATGTAATCAATTTGCAGTCTCTTAAAGTGGGTATTGTGCTTGGACCTGATGTCTCCGGGGTGTTTTAACTTTCTGTCCTGGGCTATTCAGGAGACAGATTTGGCAGGCTGCACAGTAGTTTCTAGCAATGCTACTGAATCCAGGGGCGAGCCATCTCTGGCTCACAATCCTATACATAGAATTGGAGCTGATATGCGTGGGAAGGTGAACTGCTGCCGCCATTGCCGGGTACAGAGAAGCTGGTAGACAGACCTTGTCCCCCCCTCTCCATACTTGGTCAGGGTCTGGCGCTGCTCCCATTTTTGCCCACCTATCCTTTTCGCTCACCTCTGCTTGTTCCTGTAACTTACTCAGCTTCTGCCATGTTGGTTCTGGGATACTTACCTGTACTGCTGCTGCGGTCTCAGAGCTTATTTCCTTTAGAGCTGCTTGTTTTGCAGTTAAATCTGCAAATGTATTTCCTTTTGCTTCAATTGTTTTTGCATTCGTGTGTGCCGCTATCTTCATTATGGCCACCTTTTTGACTTTTTGTAGGTTATCTAAGACTCTTTTTATTCCTTCCTTTGCTTTACTGGTGTACCTGCTGCTGTCAGATACCAGCAATCATGATCAGATACACCCTCAGATTGAAGAGTATCAGTACCATTTTCACTATTATTTTTTTTACTATCATCACCACTATTCCCCCTTGCCAAACCTGTTGACTGAAGAGGCAAATAGGTAGCTAAATTTCAGTAAGTACATAAGGTACGGTTTTTACACAATTCATACAATGGTTGCATCAATGAGGCATGAGGTATCCACTGTCTACAATATGACACTATGACTAAAACCTTTAAAATTTTGTGGTTGCAACTTCCCTTTTTTTTTTTTCTTACGCGCACCCTGTGCTCTGTGATATTTAGTGACAGAGAGAGAAAAAAAAACTTCCTCTTTGCACATTTGTAACTTTTTCTCATTAACCCCTAACAACCCTTTGTTGCTAAAACTTGTAAAAGATTGAAGGTACTGTCTACACATATTTTTCTCATTGGGGCAACATAACAATAAATCATTCACATATCGTAAAATGCAAACCATAATTGACATTATTCCGCTAGTGGCACAGAAAAGAAAGCATTAGCTAAATCTATCACTGTGAAACACATGCTATTTGAAGGTATCTGGTATAATAAGGTATGCGGGTTTGGCACTAGTGGAGTCATTGGCGCTAGTATTTTGTTTACTGCCCTAAGGTCCTGTACCATCCTATACTTAATTGGACCACCGTCCACTGTTTTCTTTTTTTTTTTTTTTTTTTTAACTGGGTACAGAGGAGTATTTGCGGGCGATTTTACTTCCCTCAGGGCTCTACTTTTAAGTAATGACTGTACTTGGGTTTCTATGGCTGCCTCCTGAGGCGCACTAAGTGAATACTGTTTTTGTCGGGGGAGCACTGCTCCTGGAATCAATTCCAGGGTCACTGGAGGAATGGGCAGAAGCCCAACATCAACTGGATGTTTTTCCCACAGATCCTCTGGGAGAGATGCCAGTAGCTGCTCTCAGGGCTCTTCTTTTAAACATTGGATCAAATTACACATTTCTATATTTTTCCAGTTTGTCACCTATAATTAAGGCAACGGTACCATCCCATCCGGATGATATGAAACATATATAAACCATATAAAACATATTAGACATATTTAACATATAAGACATGAACTCCAACACTTTCTACAATATCGCTTAATATGTCCAACCTTATTGCAGTAATAACAGGTAAAGATTTTACGAGGGAAAGCCTTGTTTGAATTGGTGACAGCATTAACTCCATGATGTCTTCTTCCCTTTATTTCTGAGTCTAAGTCTGCTGCTCCCTTTCTATCTTGAATTTCCGACAGATCTTTCTCTCTATCTCTAGCCCCCTCTTTCCCATTTTGTTTCTGATTTCCTGTGGTATGATATAGGAACATACCCCTGTTCCTTGACGGGGTTTGGTTTGCTTCTGGCCCATTCTAACCCGTGCCTAGGTAGCTTATTGGAATACTGGCAATATGCCCCAAAACTATGGCCAGATCCTCAGACTGACCTCCTTTGGGGACCCTACCCCAGTTCCTCGTTGCCTTCTTCCTAGGGTGCTAGAATACTGAATATCTCTCCTGGATATTCCTTCTGAAACTGCCTTTTGCATGGCCAGATCCTCAATTAGACCTCCGGGCTTTTTGGAGATCTAGTGGATGGTCTTACTCCCTCCCTCCCCCGTATCTGGGATTCCTCTCGTACTCTAGTACACTCTTCCTTCGTTCATGGAGCAGCCAGGGCTTATACTTTCAACCCGTCCTATGGTTTATGAGTCAGATGTGAGGTTACACAATCTCCTTTTAACTCATACCATCCCTAACTGACAAGGCTCATTCCCTTGCTCCGCAGACAAACGGACAATTTAACAATTAACACATAGTTACAGCAATATAAACCGAATGTGTATTAGTTCTAAACCCACCGCTTACGGAAGTTGGTACACAATTCCTGGAGATCAATAGCGGACGGAACGGATAGGCATAAATCAGGGGAGTGCAGAGCATATAAGAAAAAATAAAGCTTTTTTCTTACCTGCGCAGTTTTGGTCTGTAGTTCCCAGAATGCCCGTCCTTTTTGTTCCGTCAACTTTGTTCGTCCGCTTCCTGTAGCATCATTGGTGAGTCCCTGTTCCCGGGCGCCAGATTATGTTAGGTGTGACCTGCCAAGGGGCCACTGATACCAGGTTATATTGCCATCTCCAAATTCTATCAAGTTTATATATACGGAAGTAAAAATACAGAACACAGATGTCCGTATCAGCTCCGAGCTTGAAGACCCGTGCTTCTAAAATGTTTTATTGCATTTATATATGGGCTACGCCCGCTGACAAAAACAGACTGTTGGCACACAGCTCTATATAAGGTCATACAGAACATCACGCGATGTGACTTATTTGTCATGTGGCATGACTAACCATAACCACAAGAACAAAAGAACATAATGATGAAAGTTTACATCCTGAGAAAGTACATGTTGAGAAAATGTTCATCACAGAAACAAACAACAATAAAGGGTAACTCTAACTTACGATTTATATATTCAGCTAAACCTGATCTTCTCATCTTCC